>VYZW01017749.1:115317-131980 GCA_013401315.1 Balaeniceps rex
GAAATTCCCCTTCAAGTTCTAGACTTAAATGCAATTATTTTGATTTGGAAAAAAGTGAACAACAGAAATCAAAATGGCCAGTAAAATCAATAGCACAAGATAGACCGGTGCCAGGAAACTAACCTATTTATGAACTGGAAGAAATATCCCATATGGAACAGCAATGGTGTCTCACCTGTCTACACTTATGATATTCAAAGTCATCATTTTTAAACAACCAGCAAGGGTAAAACTCACCATTACTGAGTAAGTACACTTTTAACTCAGAGTATGTTACAACTTTTACACATAATTTACAATTTTGAAGATGTAACTAAGAGCTGACTGTGTACATCACAGGCTTACTCCTAGTATCTGACTTTATCAAATGATGAGGTTCTCTTTCATTCCTGTACTCTGGCTTATTGTGGAAATCAGTAGCATTTCCAATAAATTATAGATTGACCAGTACCAAAGAGTCTTCAAAAACCATACCGAGTCATCTCCTACTCAACCCTTTTAAGCTCCTATTAGGCTCCTTTGAAAACCATAGAGTGCCCTCTGTTGATCAAAACATATTCCTTTAACATATTAAAGCTCTCACACAGCAAATGTTACAGTTTCATCTTTTCCAATGCTTCAGCTAAAAGAAAAAAAAGCTAATTTTGCAAAAGTGAAGGTATTCACTTAAAGATTGGTGTTAGAATACAGAAGTAAGTAAATAAAACTCCCAAGACCTACTGCATTACTAAATATTTACACATAATACTGATGATTAGAAAGATACATACCTGGCGATGCTAGTTGAAAGCAATTTCATTCCCTGCGTGTGCATGGGTATGCACATGCCTGTTCATTGGTGCCTACCATCCCAGACATAGTTATACCCATTTCTATTAATATTATGAAAAATAGTATTTTTAAAAACCAGGTGCAAACACAGACGCTAAATGCCACAGAATACAGTGAGCAACAAAAAATGTGTAGTAAATGGTGATTACTTAATCCTACCGTGTTCTCCCAAAAAGCAAAACAGCTGAGTGCAGCTTTTAGCTCCCATGTTGTCTCTGCGTGACACAGAAAAATTGATGGCCTGGCTTTCTGGGGACTCTTTGAAACTAAGTTCCAGCAAGCCTTGATAAAACAGTAAATTTTATTGCCATTTCTAAGCAGGAATTCGTAGGAGGATGAGAGTAGTTCTTTTTTTTATATCTTTTTTTCCTTTCTCATCTGTTTGTTGGCTGAGAGTGAAAGCATTGTTATACTTAGGACTGTTTCATATGTTAATTGATTGAGGATGTCAACACTGAAAGTGATTGATTTGCATTAAAGAATCTTATAAAACAACGTATCCTCTTATATATTTTATTGAAATGCTGAGAACAGACTCACACTTCATAGTGAATGTTGAGATAAATAATAGTGTATACTTAATATGTTAATTAATTAAATAGTTCAATTTATCTTGTGTCTGTATCGTTGTACAGATAAAGATTCATTTGTAGAAGTAATTGTTCTGTGCTATTTTGTAATAAAGAAGGGCCAGTTTCCATTCTTCTGTAGCCATTTGAAGATGCAGTAAAAAAAAAGAAGAGTTGTGTAGTTTAGTTTCTTTTACTGTATTAGGACTTCAGTACTAAATGTTGAAGAAACAGGTTCTAATGCTGAATGTCTGTGTATTCAGAAATAGGTTGGTAACTATAAAAGCATACAGACAATTCACCTTTTGAATCAGGATAAATTGCTAGTAAATACAGTAAATTAACATTAATTTCCTAATAGAAAACATACAAACATAAGCCAGAAGTCTGGAAATTAAAGAGGAAAAATACAGAAACTCTGTTCTTCAATGATCTTTTCTCTTGCTTGCGTTATATTTATTCTCCAATGTGATTTTTTTTTCTAATGCTATAATTAAAACATATATTCATGAAACTGAGGTTTTATTAAATTGAGAATATGGTAATACAAAATGCTTTAAAGTACATTCATCAATACCATTTTTGCATATAATCTTCTTTTTGTCAGGTCCATAGATTAAACCCATTTCAGTTGTGAACTGAAACATCTCAAGTACATTTTTGTGAAGGGGAAAAAAAAAGACAGAATAAATGCCAAAAGGAAAACACAGAGAGTTTTGGAAAATTAACAATATATGTTAACAATCATACTCATTGTAATTTATTTTCTTTGAAATCTTAATGATTTTATAGTTTCATACAAATTTTGGTAACTACTACACAAAAGTAAACTAAATATTTAAAATTATATTTAATAATATACAGGGGGAAAAAAAGAGTAACCAGATTAACATCGCTCACATTTTTTTAAAGGGAAGACTCAAATTCATTAAAAATAATGTAGTTTTTTACTTCCTAACTGGAAGGAAAAATAAAAATGTTTTGGAGTGCATACATTTGAAATAAGTTTCATTTGGCTTATCAAAATAATTTTTGCAATTTTCCTCAAAAAAGTTGAACTAATAGGTAGAAATCACTTCCAATATAGAAGATTCTAATTGCAGAATATTCCCATAACAACACAAAATAATTGTTATATTCCTGTGTTTTCTACCTGTCCTAGTAGCCACAAGAGGGCACTCTGCTTTTGTTTGTAACTTGGTTCAACTATCATCTCTAGTTTATGGATATGCTGTTTTACAAGTAATATTCATTTTTTTCCCATTTTCTTCCCATTTCAAAGACCGTATATTTTACCACTATATATAATGAACTGGTGAAATGATAGGATCAAAAATCCTTAATGAGTGACTGCACTTCTACGACTTGACTCACTCAAAGTATCCCTGTTGCAATTGTACTACTGGAGCTCTCACAAACACATTTTGTTGTGTTGAGTATATATGATACACCCCAAACCACCATTGGTGAGATTTGTTCTATGGAGAGATTGAACTCTGGGGCAGCATTAAACAGAAGCAGGACTCGCTCTTCCAAGTCACACAGGAAGCAGATGCAGACTTTCTGCAGGACCTGAGAAGAAGGACTACACTGAAGGAAGATGGTATGGGTGTAACCACACCTCCATAAAATCTCATTTTTGCTGTCAGGCTATGCCTTGACTGCAATGTATTATACAGCCAACAGCTAGTTGTAGGTTGTACTCCTTGTACCTGCCCCTAAAATATCTATTCTATTAGTCATTTAAATGCAATACATAGTGGCCCAAACATGGCATTTTTTTCCATATATATTTTCTACTGTAATATATAATATTTTCTGCTGTACATAATAATTAAGGAACATTAATAAAAGTTAATAGGTATATCACCAAGCTAGACACAGAAGGCTGCCTTGTTTTTCAGTATCCTAGACTATATATTGCTTTAGACCATGCAAGACTAATTTTCTAACTACAATTCCAAATAAGCTTTCCAAGAAGAAAGCTGTCCAGGAATGGCACAGGGTAGAACTTTTTGCGCCCATGTATCACACTTTTTCAGAAGCACAGGGTGCTCTTCCCTGGGAGCTGCATCACAGTGAGGGGAAGGATGCTGGTGTCTTCCACCTTTTCAGCCTTTTGACAGTCTGTCTCCATCTGGAAGGCCTTTCTCCACACTTCTCCAAAGTAAGCTTTGTCCCTTTAGCTGGGCCTTTACCAGACCCATACTGGGTCCTGGTATATGGTGTCTCACAGAAAGATGGATAACATTTACTCTATATTTGTGGTTTATCTATGGCATATTTTAGATTATCTATGGCATATTTTATATGTTAACTATCTTTCCACAAAACCTCAGTTTAGATGCTCAAGAAACGATAGGATTTCTCCCACGGAAACCTTCCCTCAGGAAACCTTCAAAGACATTTTCCTCTCCACACTGATTGAAAAGCTGAGGCACTGCTTTTTTAACTTCAAATTGCTTAAATTTCAGTCTCAAGTTATGTGCCTGAACCAGGCGGATTCTCCATGCAAGAGTTTCTTGCACAAACTGCTAGAATAGCACCCTATGGAGATCTGGAGGCGTAGGAAAAGGTTTTCTAAAACAAAGACAAGCACCCAAGAAGCATGAATTTTATAACATAACTGGTGTTTGCTGCTTGGCAACATCCCTGGTGTGCTGCTAGAATGATATTGGAGGCCTCAAGTTTTCATGGACTATTAAAACATGACACTTCCACAGCTCCCACAAGGGTTGTACTCTTCATCACATGAATGGAGTAAAAGGTACTAAGATGATGGGAATATTATAGTAATATCATAGTAGTGTACCTGTGATAAATGCAGTCATAAGAGATAAAGAATTAAAAGCACAGTCACTCAAACTTGAATGTAAAGAGGTAGATCACATAGCACTGATTTTTCTTTCCTCTATCTTAATAACTTCAGTTTCTTGGAGCAAGTGAGACACAACCAGAGCAAAAAGATATGCTTAAAATAGCTGAGTGCAGAAATAGGTATGTTTCTCTGTATGGCCTCAAGTATCTCCATCCCCTGACCCTACTGCCAGTCCTTGCAGATGTGCTTCAGGCCCCTATTTTTGTAAAGCATTTCACAGTTAGATGTTGATCACATACTTGGCAAAATAAACTATGGCATTCTTTTCCCTCTGGAGGGGGAGGAGAAAAATGAATTATGGGTTTGATTTGGTTTGAGGGCAATTTAGAGGGGTAAACCTATTTACAACATCATAGCTGTTGGAAAGTCAAACCATGTCAGTGGTTGCTGGGTGAGACTAGACTCATCCAGATGTTCCTCTCTATTTTTCTGTAATTACTTGTGCCCACTCTCCACCCAGCGAGTCAGCCATGACAGGAGGTGACACGAGTCCGACGCCTCCATTGGCAGTAGCTGCGAGATGGAGACCCTCCACCCCCCTGTGCAAGTAAGCAGCTGTGCGTTGGGTCATATTTCATGTTGGCAGCATTTCTTCAACCAGCTGCTGTCCCGCTCTGGTATCTGTGCTCCTCTCATTTTAAAACTGGCCCTTCTCTGAGTTATGGACAAAAAAAGAATGAGCGACCTGCTTATGTGTATTTAAATATGAGGAGCTCTGGAAATAAAGACAACCAGTGCTTGGAGAGATAATAGGGATGATCTGATCTGTCAAAAGGCCACGTTCAAGCTTGAGTCCACTTTCCTTCACCCCGAACATAGAATATACAACAACTGCAGGTTTGATTTCCTTCATTGCAATGCTCATCACCTGCGCTGTTTGAACAGAGAGGAATTTCCCCTGCTCTGCTACCACTGCATGCTTTTGTCTAATTTTGTATTCTTTGATAGCAAAATTATCAGGAAAGGGCAGGCTCTCAGCAACAGCCACAGCATTGGTGGCAACTGCTGGAAGTATGCTGAATTAGACAGACCAATCCATTACTCTGGCAGATAAATCTTTTCTGTTGTTTGAAACTAGAAAACACAAAGTTGAAAATTGCTCCTGGCTCTAAGTAATGAAAACACAATATATTCTCTTCATGCTGAATCCATCAAAAGGTAAAAGTATATTAAGTCTCAAGTCAAATGACTTCCCAATTAGCCAGCCAGGTTTGTATCCATGAAAAATGCAAATTACAGATGAGTGATGAGATCTTGTATGTGTTACTGTTTTGCAGTCTCAGACTTTTTAGCTAGAACGGTAGCAATAAATAATGCTTCTGAGCGCGCATGCTGTGAAATTGCTTGCTGTTGTGAATACATCTCTTCACTACCTGCAGGTGCAGCAGTGAAAGTACAAGCACTGTTAATCACCCCTAAAGCGGTGAAAGAGGAAAGAAGGCAAGATCCTTCCTGGCAATGTCTATCTGAAAACCCAGTGAATCTAGACATTATGTTATGTTCAGGAACTCAACAGTGCACCTGCTTAGAGGCTGGATGTGTCAGATACTCTTTCCTCTGCTCTAATCCCCTGACTCCCTCCTGCCTTTTAGAAAGGTCCTTATTTAATACAGGAAAGAGTTCCGACCATTTTTAGACTGAGCAGGCAGAGGTGTTATCACGTAGCTACCTGTGAAGGGATCAGCCCTGCAAGTTCTAGGTAGTCCTTCCCAGCAGGCAGATGGTGGTGGTGACTGCTACACGGCTCAGCAGTAACTTCTCTCCTCAAGGGTACGAAAATGGCAGCCTTGAAATATAAGTCTGCCTCTGATCTACACACATCACTTCTCAGGGTAAAAACTTTGCTTCACTTCTTGTATCCACCTGATGCTTTCGCTTGTCCTGAGGTTCAGTTAATGCCAGCAGAGTTTACACTCTGTAACACATTATTCGTGTTCTTTCAAATTTCAGACACTTCAAGGATGGTCACTGCCCCCACTGTTGCATGCTGAATTGCGAGCCAATGATTGCATAATTGCATTTTAACACTGTTTCTAGCAGACCTCTTAGAAGTAATCCACTGACTCCCTGGGGAGCTGCAGGCCCTTCCAGACAACGTCTGCATCTATTGCTATTCTGTTTACTTTCCCCTTCAGAGTGAGCGTATCATGCAGAAGTTAGAGTCAATCTAATTCATGATGCAGGTATTTCTTCTGTGACACATAAAATATTGCAAATATATCTAATGTGTTATGGAAAACAGTTTTATATAAATAATTTTTGTCTTTAGTCCCTTCAGCTGATGATCTCTGATTCTCCAGCTAATTTCACGCCATTGTCTAACCTACACCCTCTTATCTTGTGCCTGCTTTTAAAGTTGTCAAAGTGAACGTTGTATTATGTCAGAATAATGCGTGCAAAGATGTTTGACAAAACAAGTCTGACAGTTTTGTAAAGGGACGATACAGCTTAGAAAAACATCTTCAAGTGACAACCTGAATATTTCCATCTGCATTTTCCCGTTTTGCGAGGAAAAGTTGTGTATCCTTTGCGCAATTCAGTAGACTGCCATTTTTCTTTTTATATGGCAACAATCTTCATCTAGATTGATGCTACCAACCGTATATGCGACATGCCAGGTTTCTTCACTCCAGATTTTGTGGAAGAGTAGATAATCTTTATGCAACAATGCTTTGTTGCTTTGTTTTTTAAAGGGAGAGCGAGCTAATTGAAAAACATGGGAGAGTTGGTAAAACACACAAGCGAGTTGAAATGGATGTTGGTTCTTCTGACTTGCACGCGCTTTACTTGGTAGCTCTCTTCTACAGTTCCTCTAGCCGTAATATGGGAGTGATAACATTATGAGCCTAACACATTGGTCTGGTGAGTTTTATTTCACTCAGCCTTGCAAACTGCTTTGAGAACCTTGCTGATATTGGTGAAATATGAGAGGCTTTTTTCTCTTTCTCTTTTTTGTTATTGTGCCTGGAAATCATAATGTTTAAGTAAAAATAATTTATATTCATGTTTCCTTTGAAAATAAAGAAATGAATGGAATATTTTGCAATTAAGATCGCATTCTATTTGCAAAATTTGCCAGCAATCAATCCTCACATGTAGAAAAAAATCATGTGACAGATCTATGACAGTTACACAATGAAAAATCATTTAATTTATCTTACACAGTTATTGTTCTTCTTTTAAAACACTTCTACCAGCTGTATGCAATAACATAAAAGAAAAACCAAACAAGCATGTCTACATTTCTATTACCTCAAGGTCTGATTTTTTTTCAGCGCTTCTGTTAAACAGAATAGGTCTGGCTTAGCTGCAGGATCAGGTAGCTCCACCGAAACACTTGTTACTGCAGTAGAGGATGTTCTGTCATGCACTGCATGCTCTTTTCTTTCTCAGTCAATGCTATCTTATTTTTCAAGTAACACGAACATAGTGGTGCACGGCTTACACCTGTGATAGACCTGTATTTGAGGTGCATTATTTTGGCAAAGCTGCAGAACTGAAATATTAACATCACTTTTTGAAATCCATGAAAACCTAGACATGGTTTTAAGTCTGATAATACAGCTATAACTTTACTGTGCTGACCTCTTCTCCAGCTAGTGAATTCCACTCTGCGTATCTTCATTACTTACTGGTTTCAACTGACTCTAGTTGCAGTTTTCAACATGTGGTCTGAGGAAACCTAAGCATGGATGGACTATTTCCAAGACTTCCAGAAAAGCTAAATAACAAAAGCAAAGTCACTGTCATGAAATCAGAATTCATTGTGCAGACATCTACCTCTTCAGAGGAAGACATGGGGGTGCAAACCGGAAAGAGTTGAAAATCATTGTAATATACTGGATCTAATTTAACTAAGTACTGGATTGAATTTAACTCACACTCTTTACACACCTTTACCGCTTCCAGAGGCAAGCGAAGGAATGTGAGAGTACCTCAGAATAAAGTCCTGTAGGTCCACCTGATTAAACAACCACCATAATCAACCCATGGCAATTGCACTTAAACAAGGTACATATTTATTTAAGTGGGGATCATGCAAGTCTAGATCAAAGCTTCAAGATTAAGGTGGCATTTACAACAAGAGTGTAGTCTTACCATCTAACAATATTAAAATGGGGTTTGGCCTTAATCTTTATGTGTTAATCCTACTTATGAAAACTTTTTTGTATGCCATTTGCAATGAAGCTTGGTCATATCCCCTGAGAAAAAAGAACAAATATTTATATATTTTATTTCAAGTGGACTACTTCATTATTTTTCCATTCTCTATAAAATTAGGAAATTTGGCATTAAAAGCATGAATTCCTAGAACTTTAAAGATACACTGAACACTAGAAGTACATTAAAATAGAAGTAGGATTGACGAGAAATGTCTGAAAGGTAGCATGGAGCTCCTAAGAGAGGTTGCTGTTATTTTCAAAAGCAGAAATTGTAAATCTATCAAAACCTCATGAAATTCAGTTAGTGAAAGTTCATTTTAAAAGAAATCCAAACTTGTTGAATTAAGAAATATGAGATTGAAGCACCCAAACAGCTCTACCATGGCTCTCGGGGAGGGTTTCCATAGCCTGGAGAATGTCTTCTGCTGCTGTTTCTGCCAGATCATATCTATGTTGCTATGTTAAGGCTACACTTCATGAAAAACACTGTTTCTTCACAACATCCAGTATGTTTACCTTCAGAAATGTCTTTTCAGAAGAACTGGAGGTATGTGGCCAGTAACATGCATTAAAACACCAAGTTACTGAGGAAGGCAAAACTGAAAAGATGTTAAAAACTATTTTCTTTTAGAGGTATTTCTCTGGCTACTTTTCAAAACATCTGAGGAAAGTAACAGGTTTTAGTGATTTCTTTCAAAAAAATGTTTCCACGCTTAATATAAAACGTCTTTTGGAGTGAGAGGAATAGGACAGGCAATCTGCAGATATTGTCAAAATTCTGTTTTAAAGGACAGGAAGAGATTAAAAGGAAATAGTGCTGTCTCCTGTCAAACAAGACTTTTTAAAATATTAATTACAGGTTTCACCACCATGAAGAACTTCAGGATGTGTAGCTGATTACCTACATTTCAAAGGTAGCAAAAGTCCTAGGAGGACACACAGAAGACAAGGTCTTGCCAGTTTTGTAAGGAGGATGTGGAGGCTGGTAGAGATGTGTCTTGCAGATGCAACTGTGCTCCCTTTGATACACGAATCAGACAAAGATTTTTCTTTTACTCAGATCTTTTCAGAATTTCTCTTCTTTGCCTGGGGGTAAGGAAACATTCGTGGAAGAGAAAGCAGGGTAAGGAAAAATACTAGTAGAGGCTGGTAATGATCAGCCAAACTCATTATTTTCTCATAGGCTGTGTATAGGGCACCTGGGTGTATCACTAGGGGAAAAGCAGAGTCCTACAAAGGATTGTACTCAGTGAAAGAGGAAGGAGAGCTTTGTTTACCTTGCCATTACCATGTACATAGCTGTATGCACAAAGGCAGGTAGTGGGGAACAGCTCACAGTATGGTTTATACTTGTTTGGATGGATGGCTCCTAAGTCTCACCTCGTGCCTCACTGTCGCTGCTGAGAACATGAGAGTCTCACTCCCCATTTGAATTAATTTTCTTTTTTAAAATTATTTTAGTTGGTCTTGCTTAAGACCTGTCTGCATGACAAAGTTAACATGAAACACGCAAGGCTTTGTTTTTCAACTGGAAAATATAGTCTGCTTATAGCAACCCTCATTTGACTTTGATATTATCTTTTTTGCAGCATTAAAAGTATATTTCTTGGAACTAGATCATGTTAACCTTTAAAAAATCAATGAGGCTACATCTAAATTTTATCAAATATGAGACACAAACCCTCACTGCTCACTCTCTTAACTGACCAAAAATAAGATGACTGTGCCAAAGTAACACCAACTCAAAATGAATGTACCCTGTTACTCAGCTCCAAGCAGTGGTACCTAGTAGGATTTTACATTTAGACTGCATGTTGTGAATGAAGTCACATAGGTTTTGGTTGTCTCAGCAGAATACCTACAATGTACACCACACAACAAATTCCTCTCTATCTTTAGATCACTCATTTCTAAGATAACAAGCTTTTTCAGAATCTCTGTTAACTCTTTAAATATATAAAACCATGAAAAAGCATTTAATTTGTGGAAACTGATGATGCAAATACAGGTGTACAGTAGGACCAACGGTGTATTTTCTGCATTTCAGTATTTTAGTCAGTGTGCTAAATAACCAAATGAACTACAGCTCTTAATAAGGAAATTTCATTTCACTGAAATACCTGTCAACATTTTCTACATTATTTAAACCAGAAGTTCAGTAACTTTCACGAGAAGTTAAGTATGATGGATTATAATGTTTTCTAAGTTCTTTTTTTCTGGAGGGAAATAGATTCAAAATATCTGGAGGTTAGTAACACACAGGAAGCAAAACATGCAGACCAATCCTGAGTAATCTTGATACTGAGTAAAGTTTGTCATCCGGATGCTGAAAAAAAGAGACTTCCATCTGCATCCTGAAAATTGAAGCATTAATGCATTATCACTCCTTGGAAATACAAATAATGAGGTTTAAGTCTTTCACTGTCTGAAGACTTCAGTTCATACTTTACTTTCTTAGGTCTAGCCCGAGTATGTTTGCCTGAATAAACTGATTCATACAAAAGTCACTTACCACCAGTATTGCTCATGATGTTAGCTCTCAAGAACATGGAAAGTCAACAAGATGTCAATTTGTTTCCCTTACAGAAGGTTTCTTTGTTATACAATAATATCAGATACTGTATGTTCATGAATATTTATTTAAATTATCATATATCTAACATTAATTCATATTCCTAATTTTTACATTTTTAACTCTTTACAGAATAAGGGATGACAAATTTTTTCACTAAGGCTTAGGCCAACTATGCTTGAATGAAAATTAGGTTTCATTTAAAAATGGCCCCAGACAGAACCTGAGATAGTTAACTCAAGGCATGCATAGACAAGAGGAGGGGAGGAAAAGTTTAGTCCAACACAGCATATTGTTCTCTGATTTATCAAATCAAGCATCATGTAATGAGAAGTCCCTTTTTCAGCATGTTCTTCGGGATTTTAGAATTAGTAAATTACATCTTTTTTCATTTTCCGTAGGTAGAAAGAGGATAATCACATCATTACTGCTTGCTCTATCAGATTTTCAGCTTTGCATGAGCTAGTCATTAAATCAACCCAGTATAATATTATCTCTGTTTCCATGGGAGAGGCTGTGGCTGTCCAAAGCCGGCTTGGTGTCTCAGCAAAGATGCGGCTCCATGTGCTCACCCAGTGCCGTTACCAATTCTGCACTTTGGACGATTTAGAAACTTTGGCACCCAAACACACACTGCTGTCAGCTACCCAATGGCAATTGAGAAGGACTCCAGCCAGGCTTCAGACACGAGGTTTCCTAGCTTGGCTGCACCATGGCTGGCGCACCACTCCCCTGCATGGCTCCAGCACGGCACGCCGGGGGCTGGCAGCTCTGCAGGACCAAGATGCTGAGCCATCTGCACCTGCGGCCTCTGGCCAGCCAACGGCAGAGCCAGCCCAAACGCCTCGACACAGAAGCCTGGCTGAAGGCATATTCATTGAATGTGGTTTTGTGAGCACATGCATAGAGCCACTGCTAACCCTCAATTAATAAACGTGACACTAAAGTGTGGGGGCACTGAGGAGCAGTTGTGCTAGGTCTGGGCAAGCATAGGAGTTTCAGCTCAGCATTGGTCCTGCTGGACCTGAGCTGCCATGAGTAGTCTCGTCAGGGTCTCTACACCATTACCTGGAGTATCCTAACCTCCATGTATCTCTTAAAAATCATAAATCTGGCTGTATCATCTTTCAAGTTTAATTTAGAATACGTCTATAGACAGTACTCAAAAGTCATCATAATTTTGAACTTAAGCAACGGCATAAATTCTTATTTTCTATATTTTTACATTATCACTTGCTATAAATACCAGAAAAAGGTTACTCCACCTATTTAGGCTTCTACACCTTTCTCATCGTTCTGACTACCGTGTACATCACATATTAATCATTAAGATACAGAAGAAAAAGACTCTGTGAGGGGCTGGTGTCATATAACTCTAAGACCCTGCTGTCATCCATGAAATGAATGACCTGCAGAGACAGAGTTGTCATATACACAGCTACACTTTCCCATTAGCAAAGATTTTCCAGTAGCACAAATGTACATTATCTTTAAGGCACTTCAGCAACACTCCCTGGAACTGACTCACAGCCAGATCTTCCAGTAAATCTGGAAGGGATCCCAAAGATCGGTTTCAGGCTGGGGATATACTAAATACAAAAGATTTCAGGTGATCCAAATGAGATTTTACCATTTTAAAACCTCCCATAGTTGTATTTCCAGAGTCAAAGATTTGACTTGTGATCTGTACAACACATAAAATACTTAATACCTGCTCTGTTTTTTTTTTTAAGGCAGCTCATAAATTTATTGCAGTCTTATGGCATACCATTCAGATTGATTTATGGGGTACAGCTCAGATTTCTTATAGCTGAATTACCAAGCACAAACCAGGTACACCATCCCATTAAAAATGAATTTACTATGGGAACTGCACAGTGAAAGTTAAATAATGGCTTGATTTTCAAGATGAAACTGAAATATTTGCTTTTCTGCCAACTAATCCAAAACAGTCTATGAATAATTGCATTACCTTTGCTTTCAAAATGTTATTTGTTTTCACTGAAGGTCATAGTCTTTGGGGAAAAATTACAGAATAATGAGCATTACTTTACATACTCTGACCTGTAGTGTCACCACTGTCACACCTTTGCACTGAAGGGTATGCTTATCTTTGCAAAAAACCTGTTATGCTGTGGGCTTTTTAAAAGTTGTTTTTATTTTATTTTAAAGGAAATTTTACATATGTATACATACATGAACAGCTGTCATTCATATGAACTGCAAAGTCATGAATGAGCTCCAGATCAACAAAATCTAGAACCAAAAAGTTCTTAATCCCAGAGGACATCATCACAAGTTATGTTTAGCTCACATTTCATAGGAAGTAATATTTTAGTAAATGTCCTAAAGAATAAGGAAAAGAAAATGTGTGAGGTTCCCTTTTTCGTATTCTTTCTCCCACCACTCTGACTTACTATCATAAATTCAACTGTACAGACCTTTAAAGGAGAGATAAATGATAATAACAGAATGAAAACTGTTATAAGAATGACCCAGTGTAGGTATTTCTCCATGTTTCTATTCTGCAGTCTACAAGGATGAGAAAGTAAATTCCCTAGAACAGTGAAAATACAGAGTCCCAGCCTGCCCAGCAGATACAGTCCTCATTTTTATTTCTAAAAGTTTCTGAATGTTAACTTTATGATGTGCTTCGGACTGAAGAGAATAGTCACTTTAAAAAGAAGTCCTATATAGAATTTTTCATCAGACGGTATGGAAACCTTGCCTAACATACCAGAAGTGATAAAATAAGAAACCATCAGACTTGGATGTATAGTGGCTCCTAACATTAAAAAAAAAGGGGGGTGGGAGGGGAGAGAGATTGAGAGAGAGAGTAAAGGTAAATAATTTCCCCTCCTTGCCATGTTCAGTTATTAGCAATTATCTATTTAGGGGACCAATTGAACTTGTAAACAAGTTATGACAATAACTGAGCATTTGAACTGCTGTCCATGCTGCTAGGTGAGGTGACCACTTGACCCAGGTCAACTGGGTTGAATCTTGCCCAATATACTTATTCATCATGGCATCTCTTGTGAACTGAAAAGGAGTCCCTGGTCTTCATCCAGAATCTCACTTTGTTCATGGTTGTGAAGCCTTGGAAGACCAGAGGAAGTCATTATGTGGCTATACTTACTTTAACACACAGGTAATATATATTTTGTTTTGTTTTTTCCCCTGTAGACTGCCTCCTCTATTCTGTTTCTTAAGCACAGGGGTTCCTTTATCCACATGTGACCTATCCACAAGTCCCCTACCATAAACTCCTCCTTCACCATTTTCAAGCACACATTGCCCACTGACAGCTTACAAAGTGGAGCAGGTGCTGACTGAATGCAAAAGAAAAAGTTGCCTTCCCAGTTTGGTGCCATAGAGCTGAATTATACTAAAATTGCACAGCCCCATAACCAGGTGAGTGACATACTTACATACCCTTGCTGTGCACTGCTGGTCTTTGGAGGAAGTGCTTGCATGTCACAGAAGTACTTGTTTGATTCCACTTTTTCCCTATCTGGCAGACATCCATGCAAGACCTAAGTCAGCTAGCTGGTGTAAAGGTATGCTTTGTGTGTAGAGAATAATCAGCACGCTATATGCAGAAAGAACAATCAGTTTCTGTGGGTTTTGTCTCATTTCAAAGAATCATAGTAAAAATATGAAGAATCAGCATTGCCCAATCAAGCCATGACTCTCCTTCATCCAAGTTTTCCTCACTTTTGGTCTGGAGTGGTCCCATTCCGCTGTGCATTTGGAAAGCATTCTGGATTACCCCATGTCTATGGCAAACGTTCTGCAGTCCTACCGCCAGGTACTGTATTGCCAGAAAGGAATTTGGTCCGATCTTCCTAATGGAGGGCATGGAATATAATTTGTGCTAGGCAACCTGCCTGCACATTATGTTGAAAGGAAACCATGAAAACAAGGGCCACAAGCTGAAAGATTTTTGTGATAAAAGACTAGGACAGAGGGAGCTACTAAACAATGAACTCCATAAAGAGGCACATCTGTATTTATCTACAAGTGATACAGTGTACAAAAGAACATTTGTAAAAAGTGCAAGTGTGATGTGCATGCAGAGTACTGAGTGCTTCTAACCCATTGATTTATTATACCATTTGACAGTAGTTTCCCAGTAATGGATCATAGCTGCTAATGATGATTTTAAAGTGTAATTGGAATGAAAACAGGACTTCTCTTTAATCTGTTATGTGTGACACACTATGGTGGATGTGATTTACTACTTGTGTTGTGAAATACCACCACTTGTGTTGTGATTGGCCAGTGGTACAGAATGTGCTATAAAAAGATGGCATAGAGCTAAGTTATTTCATAGCCTCCTTTCCAGCTTTCCAGCTGTGTTGGCAAGTCTTACTTTTATATGTACATACTCTTTTTAGAGATACTAATTGCTTGATTTTTTATTTCCTGAGCAATTAATGACATTAAATAAATGCAAAAAACTTTACACCACACAGGGTATGTCAACATTTATCATTTATGACAGTTTAGGCTTTAAAAATGTTGCCTCACTTTCTCCTCTAGTTATAAAACACTTCACATAGACAGAAATTGTAAATGACTCTTTCATAATGCTTAACAATAGGCATCTGAATCATCTACTTGGTGAACCTGAGGCAGTTCTTGGCGAATTTGGGACCCTCAGAATCAAGTGTACTGAAGAGACTGTCAGTCAGCGGGCTCAAGCAAGTAATGTCAGATAACCAGTGACAAAGGTCAGGGACCACACGAACTGCCATGCAAACAAAGGGTTAATTCATGCTCTATATTCTCAACTTCCCTCTCCAAGACTTGCACAAATACTGAGGAGGAAATCTCAAAGAACAGCTGGTGGGAGAGGAGAGAGGAGGGTGTCTTTGGGAAAACTGGATTCCAAGTTCAAAGTTCCTTGGAATAGCATGTTTTTGTATGTCCAAAGCTAGAAAGGGCTTTCAGGTATTTCATTTTGTCTTTCGACTACTATTGTTCTCACAAACACTAGCCTGGAAGAAGCTGGAGAACTCACCTTGTATACTCAGAAAAGGTAGTAAATCATTGCAGAATTATATATATAAATATTCATCCCAAATCTCAGTCTCACCTTGTACCTTCCATCATGAACCTATAACATTCTTACTTTTTAAATTTTCCTTACCATGAGAACAAAGGTCAACTTAAAGCAAAGTCGATGGCAGCACAGATCAGCAAAAGAGGAGACTGGACACAGTATTCTGGACACAGAATTTGTATTCATAAAATGAAAAAGGAGACTGCCCTTGGAGAACTAACATGACACACAACCAAGTTGCATAAGAAAGAGAGTATTTCATCCACTCACTTTCTTTCCTGGTATCATTTTGGTCGCCATTTTCCTAAATGGGTCCATCTTTTTTTGCAGGTTTCAGATCATTTTCAGAGCAGCAGCCGATGATTTCTCCACAACCCAATTTCACATCCACATCTACCAGTCACATGAGAAAAAGCTCACCTACCTTGGGATGTGCCAAGTATTGGCTCTTCTAGGTATCTTTTTTGTTGGATAAATAAGAAATACAGTGACAGTCTCCAATAAGGGTTGTGGGGGTGAAAATTAGTACATTACTGCCCAAATCTCTGCTCACTTCCTTAATCAGAGGGAGAGGGTGACCTT
>VYZW01017750.1:8458-55504 GCA_013401315.1 Balaeniceps rex
GGGGCGGGGGGGCAGAATCTTTTGATCTTGGACCACCCCAAAGTAAACTCGATCTATTTCTAGACCCTGCTCTTAGAACTGACACTTGGACTTTGGTGGAGTAAGTAAATCACAGCGTACAGCTAACACAAGCTGAAGTTAAATTATGTGAACTAATGACCTTAAAAAACCACAGAGTAATTTATGGATAAAGAGGGGCTGTTCAAAAGCATCTGCCTTCCAGTTAACCAGGACACCAGTTTCCGAGGCAGCGGACAAAACAGGCTCGTCTGCGTCACGGGATGTAAACTTGGTTAGACCAAAGCAAAAATCAAAGTCAAGTGGTTTTGGTCAGATGCTAACATCTAACTTTCAGCTGTTTAGAAACTAACCTAAACATTCATGAGAATTCTGCAGTTTCGTCTCTATATTCCTTTTATTATTCTCTTTGGCACAGCCTTGCGAAACCACCCCCCCCCCTCCAGTTCTTCAAATACATTGAGGACCAAAAATAAAAATTCAAAGGTCAAAAGGGTCAGTAAGACTTGCTAGCCTGACCTCCTGTTTACCACAGGCCAGGGATTTTCACCCAGTTTCTGACATAAAGCTTGTCAAAAACTGATTAACAACTCAGATCTACAACGGCAAACCAGACACTGTTGAGCAGATGCAAATCTAAAAGGGTTGCGAAAAGATTCAGCATTGACCTTGCACTAAATCTCTAACCAATGACCTCAGATGACATTACCAACAGCATTCCTGCAGGAGAGCGGTGGAAGACGGTGATGAAGGCAGTCTCGATACAGGGCAGTCCCTACCGCTAAGCTGGAGCGCAGAAAAAACACGCAGGGTCGTTCGTTTAGGAGCAAAAGCACATATGCTAAGAGTTGGCCAGCCCACGTTTCTTGAGCTCCACAGAGTTTCAGTGCTGGAAAGGCATGACCTGATCACAGGCAGGAATGTGCGAGCACAGGGGTTACTGTGTAAATCAAGTCCTCGGCTACAGGAGTACATCGACTAACTGGAACCAGCCCTGGAGCCACCCACGTATCCAGCCCAGCTCCATCCTGCAACAAAATAGTGGCAGCTATTGGAAGCCGATGCATTTTTCTACTCATGAAAAATATCAGGGATACAAGTATAGCCATATCCTGTAGCTCTCGGCATACAAATATTTGGGTACAGGCCACAGAAGAGACAGCCATCTTTATGGTATGCTGTACGTTTCAGGAGGGAGAGCCAACCACCAGAAAGAACTGGTGATCCACATTCTTCTATCCGTTGCAATATAACCTCCCAATAAAACCTCCAACGAAACACGGAGGCTGAGAGGGCTAATCATTGGAAACAAGGTAGGAAGTGACAGAGCTCGTTCATCTGTTCTATCAACCACATCTAAACTCTTCCCAACAGGCGCTTAAGAGTTTTTAGACAATGTTGTGTATTGATCATAGAACCATTTAGGTTGGAAAAGACCTTTAAGATCATCGAGTCCAACCATAAACCTAGCACTGCCAAGTCCACCACTAAACCATGTCCGTAAGCACCTCGTCTGCCCGGCTTTTAAATACCTCCAGGGATGGGGACTCCACCACTTCCCTGGGCAGCCTCTTCCAGTGCTTGACAAGCCTCTCCGTGAAGAAGTTTTTCCCAATATCCAATCTAAACCTCCCCTGGCACAACTTGAGGCCATTTCCTCAAGTTGATAGAGATGGTGGCAGGGAAAGGACAATTCTCTTCCATGCCAATTAACTCCAAGCACAGAGTTTAACGGCCAAACTACTACAAGTTTATGTCCCTTGGCTCTTTGATGTATACTACTCCCTCTACATCAAACAAGCTTTAGAAGCTTCGAAGCTTTAGATGTACAAACTCCTCCTTCAGGGACTCGTTCACCTTAGCATGCCAAAGTCAAAAGCTGCAACAATTCAGGTAAACGTCAAAAGCAACAGGAGCTGAAATTTTAGGATTTTTTTTTCAAACAAATCCTGTAAACACCTACCTTTCGAAGAATGTCTTCTGCTAATGTGAGGAATGCCTTCTCAATGTTTATATTTGCTTTTGCACTAGTTTCGAAAAACCTAATACCGTGCTCCCTAGCAATCTAAACCAAAAAAGAAAGAAGGTGGTTAGCGTTCCTGTAGAGTTATTCAATTGGTGCTGCTATAACTTCAGGATTCGCGGCATTTATAAGCATGTAATGTTCTTTCAGCCGTAGCAGGCATCAGAGATACTAGCTAGGCAAAGTGTCACAAAAGAAGATTTGTAACTTAATGATTCAGAAACAGCAATTAAAGCATATTAAATCACAAGTCAATGTCTGAATATAAGACGACAGATACCATACAAGCCTGTCACATGGCAAGTGACTTAACAAAGGATGCCTGAAAATTTTTAGTTGTCAAAGCAAGCGGAAACTGCAGCTGAACTCATTCCATTCATGGCGGTTGTTTGCAATGCAGCTTCTGAGAAACCATCCCCTAGACTTACAAACCATCAGCAAATCCAGCTACCTCGTTTGTTCCCCGGCACATCCCGTTGTGTCATCTCAACCACCAGGAGACGGCGGGAGTCTTGGCACCAATTTGCTTACTTCGATAAGAAAGTTTTTGTCCGACACTTACCTGTTCGCCTTTTGCTTTAGGGACAACTCTTTTATCTTCCATGTCACACTTGTTTCCTAACAGCATCCTCTCCACATCTTCATTGGCATGCTAAAATGAGACAAGAGACATGTTTACACATCTCCCCCAACAAGCAGTAAATACCTACTTCGCTTCTGTATTTCCAGGCTGTTTGAAGTCCAGGCTAACGTTTACAGGTCCTGGTGTCCTGCACCTTCCCAAGCTGTAACAAAGACTGCTAGAAGGCATTCGTCAGACAGTGCCTTTAGACTAAATTGTTCATATAACCTGGAAGTGGAATGAGACAACAGCTACAGGTTTGACACAGCTCTATCGCCATCCCAACGCCAGTTATTTTCCCCATTCCTTCTTATTTCTGTAGTTTAAGTGTGAAGTCTTCCTTTCTGAAAAAGGCTAAGTGCTATTCTGCAACCCAGATCCTTCCAGTTAATGACACCAGCCTACCAAATCTTCGTTAGTTTGCATTCGGTGACATGAGAAAAGAATCAACTTCCCACCTGGCACTTCGAGGTGTCAGGTTTTACGTGTGCTAGATCAGCACATTACAGAAATGATGTTACAAAACATTACCGGACAAGAACCACCCCACGTCTACAGCTGCCAACAATCAAGCTTCATGCCCTGGGATAGCTCCAACTGCCACTATTACTTTTTTGGTGTTTAAAGGGTCCTTTGCATAGTTTTGTTGTAGACAGGTAAGTCTCCTTAACAATTGCAACTCTGCTTTCAACCCCCGCAAAGCCAAATAACCAGGAAGTTGGTAAAAACCACTTTGCAGAGCAGTTGCCGAGTTAACTAACAAAAGGAAATTACTACTCTCCAGCATCGTGCTGTTCGTCTGTCGCAATCACCAGAGCAAGACTGCGTGTCAGCCTTGTGCTTCAGCTCTGTCTGCTAAGTACTTCACACACAAGTTGAGAAACTCACGCAGCGAAATGGCATGCAGCCTGTATACCAAGTGAACGTAAAACAGGACATCAGAAAGGAAAAACTGAAATGAGCACCACGCTAATGCTCAGGATCCAAAGAAAAGCAGGACCACATAGCAGGGAATCACCTTTGTAAGGCAAAAGCGAGTGCCAGTGCTTTCTCAAGGAATGCTGAATGAGCAAAAATACCTTGGCTGTTCAGTTATTGAAGTCCTTCCTGCCAATATTCTTTCCTTACTATGACGGATACGCCCAAGATATCCACCAGACTAGCAGAGAAGTTCCAGCAGGCACAGCACAAAGCATCACTTAAGTGGATAACTGAAGTAGTGGGCGCTCGTCTGAGAGCAAAGGCTGCAGATCCAGCCGGGGGGGTCTGCACCACCTACCCAGCGGCGGCTGATGCCTCCGCCCAGACGGAGCTGCTGAAGGGAGAGGCTGCAGTGCAGACCTTGGACCGCAGGAGGTGCCCGGACCTTTCTCCTGGGACAGGGACAGTCGTCAGACCTGCCTGCAAAAGGTGTGCCCGGGTGGAGGGCCTCCCGCAGCAGGCGGCTGAGCTGCAGGAGGCGGCGAGAAGGCTGTGTAACATCAGGGAGGCTGAGAAGGGGTTAGATAGCTGGTTCCAAGCGTAGTCCGCAATGGACCCACAGCCCACGGCTAAACAGCCAAAAATTCCCCCACCGGCGCACACGGAAGGGAGGGGGGCCAACAGTGCAGAAGAATGGATGGTTGCAACAGCAAGGACCAGCAGAAGGAAGAGACTTCCCCCGAAGCCCGAGGTGCCCTTGAAGAACCGCTTCACCGCTCTGCAGGCTGAAGACGAAAGACCCGTTGCACCAGGGGCGATGCCAGAGCTGAGTGAGGCAGCCTGATCTGCTCCCCGTATAACAACCGGTGCAACTAAGAAAAGGCAACGGGTGACAGCAGCAGGCGACTCTTCTGAGAGGTACGGAGGCACCCATTTGCCGGCCTGACGCACTCTCTAGAGGGGTGCTGCTTACTGGGGGCTCGTATCAGGGATGTCCCCGAGAGACTACCAAGCCTCGGACAGTCCACTGAGTACTATCTGCTCCTGTTGCTTCACATGGGCACCAGTGATCCAGCCAGGAGCAGTCTGAGGAGTATCAGGAAGGATTACAGAGCCCTGGGAGCGGTGGTAAGGGACTCTGGAGCGCAGGTAGTTTTTTCATCAGTCCTCCCGGTCAAAGGGAAGGGGTTTGAAAGGGCCAGTTGAATCAACAAATGGTTACAGGACTGGTGCCACAGCCAGGGGTTCGGCTACTTAGACCATGGGACTGGCTTTGAGAAACCTGGTCTACTAGGGGCTGATGGGGTCCATCTGTCAGAGAAGGCAAAGAGCATCTTCGGTCATAGGCTTGCCATGCTGGTGAAGAGGGATTTAAACTGAAGTTGCCAGGGGATGAGAACCTCAATCCATCCCACTCCTACCAGTTTGATGCCAGTGCCAGCAATAGATGCCCAGAGCCCGGAGAAGGATCACGGGTCAGCAGGAGAGCACCTGAAGAGCAGCACAACGGAATTGCAGCCACTCCAGCCAGTAAGTGAGCTTCATCAGGGGCCCAACTTAAATGCCTCTGTGCAAACGCACGTAGCATGGGGAATAAACAAGAGGAGTTAGAGACGTGCGCACACCTGCAGGGCTATGATCTTATCAGCATCACGGAGACATGGTGGGGCAGCTCCTATGACTGAAGTGTTGGAATGGAAGGATACAGGCTCTTTAGGAAGGACAGAAGGGGGAGAGGAGGAGGGTGTGTCACCCTCTATGTCAATGACCAGCTGGGGTGCATGGAGCTCCACCGGGGGATGGATGAGGAGCCAGATGAGAGCTTACGGGTCAGGATTAAAGGGAGGGCAGGGACAGGTGACATTGCAGTGGGGGTCTGCTACAGGCCACCCAACCAGAAAGACCAAGCAGATGAGACCCTCTATAGACAGATAGGAGCAGCCTCACATTCACAAGCCTCATGGGGGACTTCAACCACTCCGGTATCTGTTGGAGGGACAACACAGCAGGGCATAAGCCATCCGTGAGGTTCCTGGAATGAGTTGATGGTAACTTCCTTCTCCAAGTGACAGAGGAGCCAACGAGGAGAGGTGCTATGCTGGACCTTGTTCTCACCAACATGGAAGGGCTGGTGGGGAATGTGAAGCTCAAGGGCAGCCTTGGCTGCAGTGGCCATGAAATGGTGGAGGTCAAGGTCCTTAGTGCACTGAGGAGGGTGCACAGCAAGCTCACTACCCCGGACTTCAGGAGAGCAGGCTGACCTCTTCAGGGATCTGCTTGGTAGAGTACCATGGGATAAAGCCATGAGGTCCAACAAGGCCAAGTGCAGGGTCCTGCACATGGGTCAGGGCAACCCCCGGTATCCATACAGGCTGGGGGATGAGGGGATGGAGAGCAGCCCTGCAGAGAAGGACTTGGGGGTACTGGGGGATGAAAAGCTGGACATGAGCCGGCAATGTGCGCTCGCAGCCCAGAAGGCCAACCCTGTCCTGGGCTGCATCCCCAGCAGCGTGGCCAGCAGGGCGAGGGAGGGGATTCTGCCCCTCTGCTCCGCTCTGCTGAGACCCCCCTGGAGCCCTGCGTCCAGCTCTGGGGTCCTCAGCACAGCACAGACATGGAGCTGTTGGAGCGGGTCCAGAGGAGGCCACAGAAATGGTCAGGGGCTGGAGCCCCTCTGCTCCGAGGCCAGGCTGAGAGAGTTGGGGCTGTTCAGCCTGGAGAAGAGAAGGCTGCGGGGAGACCTTAGTGCGGCCTTGCAGTGCTGAAAGGGGCCCACAGGAAAGGTGGGGACAGGCTTTTTAGCAAGGCCTGTGGGGACAGGACAAGGGGTGATGGGTTTAAACTAAAGGAGGGCAGATTTAGGCTGGATAGAAGGAAGAAATTGTTTACACTGAGTGTGGTGAAGCATTGGCACAGGTTGCCCAGAGAGGCGGTGGAGGCCCCATCCCTGGAAACATTCCAGGTCAGGTTGGAGGGGGCTGTGAGCAACCTGATCTGGTTAAAGATGTCCCTGCTCACTGCAGGGGGTTGGACTGGATGGCCTCTACAGGTCCCTTCCAACCCAAACTGTTCTGTGATTCTATGAAGTACTTTGAAACCTGCCATGAGAAGCTTCTTGGAAAGTCTAATTTGAATTTACTTTCACTTCAACAGTCTTAATACTACTCTACGGTAGAATTACTAATAGAACTACAGAGGCAAGAGATCCATGTACCCAGTACTCCTGCTTACAGTAATATCCTATTTCACATTCCTCAGGAGAATCACCCCCAGTTCTTTTTTTCTTCAGGTCACAAGGAGGAAGAGCAATCAGACAGCAAAGGTAGATTAAGATACCATGTAGAATATGACTCTGAAAATGTTGACTTTTCATGCACACACACAAAACTGCTTACACAGCAACAGACTTCTTTCAAATACAGCCAGCTCCAACATATGAAACTGCGCGCTTGAGCAACTCAACTAATTCCTACCAGCCCAAAGCAAAAGCACATGGCATAGTACACCTCTGCAGAGCGTGGGACCTTTCAATAATTAAGTATTTAGCAAAGATGAAGGTGTAACATCTCCAGGTTTACCTGGCTATTTCTAAATCAAGGCTTAAGTATCCTGTAGAAGAGTCTCCTTGCACAGAATAGCAATTCAGCAGCTTGCTTATTGAAAATTCTCCTCCTTGAAAGAATATCCTCGGCAATATTAAATCCTTATAAAACCAAAGCACTTAGCTACTTCATTCACAACTATCATTTGCAATAATCCTGTACATGAGCGGGTACACCTGCCACAGATTTCAGCAAGAAGCCTCAGCACTGCATCTGGCACCTCAGAGGATGACTTCACCCATCATTTCTGCAAACGCACTCTGTTAGTGAGCTTCTTCCATAATAAAGAAAAGCTTCCTAAGGTGTCAAACATCCCTTATAAAACTGCAGTAACTATGCAGCCTTCACAATGCACCTGAAATCAGCTGCAGAGGTTTGCGAGAGACAGATTTGAAAACATGAGGTCAGCAAAAACACTCACTTCTCAGACACAATGGTATGAATGACATCCATTACTCAACTTCCTGGATACTACTGAATTTTTTTTTAAACAAAGCAACCGCAGAATCTAAAGGCCTTGGTTTCAAGTTTATATTCAGCTCACTGCTGAGTCTCTTCCTGCGCTGCCTTACTTTCCCCTCACCCACCTCTGCACCCATAAAAACGTGTACCTTTCCATAAACTGTATAGTTTCCCATTTCTCATGCTAGGAAATTAAAGTCCCGATATCACATTTTTCCTCTGTAAGAACCTTTCAATGGCCTCAATGCTTCAACTAGCGACGCCCGACAGCATCCATCTGCTGACACCCAGTTCTACAAGGCCAACTTCATGTTTTCTATGAAAATAATGAAGCTGGAAAATCCAAACGTTTATTCCATTTGGGAACAGCATAGCAAAAGCAAGAACTAACAGCTGTGCTGCTCTCTAACGTTTCAGAACTCCTGGAGAATGAACTCTTGGGGATCCAGGCACTCAATGTTTCCACATCAGTTTCTTCTGCTTCACTTGACCTTGCTTGAAATTTTACTAGCCTCCTTGTTTGGTACTCCTCTAACAAGGACAAAAATCAGCTTTGCAGGTTTGAGTAGTTTGCTAACATTCAACACCACCAGTTTGCCACACTGCCTCTGACAACCACGATAAACTTGCAAATATTTCATGATATCAATTTTGAGGGAGTGGAGGTGATCATATGTAATTATCTTTGAGGATTTACATAATCATCCTTATAAAATAGGTTAGTACTAGAAGCTGCATATTCTATAGCTACTCTACAGCTCATGGCTTAGTGTTGCTCCTCGGCACACCACCTTGTGGTGGCAGCTCCTCCTGAAAACTGCAACTCCCAGTTACTACAAGATGTATTCCTTACCCCTAAGTATTCTCCAGCACAGAAACAAAGTTTGCTCGTGTACGAATTTGACATTTTAGGACACCACTAGCCCCTGTGTAGTGTTGCGATCCTTCATGCCGTTGTTGAAGGGAGAGTTGAGGGAGGGAACATAGGACACAGGCCAGCCTAAGAAGAGCACCCAACCCCCTGTGTTAAGTTACGCACTACACCTTCTGCCAGGGTAGAAGCAGAAGCTGCAATCCAGAAGCAGAGTCCTGTGGGACTCATCACATGCTCTGGGGGTCACAACAAACAGCTCAGACTCAATGATCTTAAAGGTCTTTTCCAACCAAATGATTCTATGATTCAATTCCAGGATCTTACAGACATTACTCACCTCATCTATGTTTCTGAGCCACTTGCTGATGTTTTCAAAGCTCTTGGCATTGGTGATGTCATATACTAGCATGATCCCCATGGCACCTCTGTAATAGGAGGTGGTGATGGTGTGAAATCGTTCCTGCCCTGCTGTGTCCCTGCGGGAAACAAAGAAGAGTACATATCAGAGGCAAGCTCTAAAGAAACCAGCATGGTGTATCTATTAGACAAGCGTGCATGGCGCGGTACGTGCTCTATTGCACCTTTACTGAGGGATGTGCAATGTTTTCGAAGGGCGGTAGGACACACTCCAAAGTCCATCAGCAGCAGCTTCAAGGAAGGCCCATTCCCTCCCAGACATAGCTGAACACTCAGAGAACAAAAAGGGCAAGCGTCCGTAAACCAGGTTCATGAGGGTACAGAAACTTAGGGCTTGAAGTTTCTCTTTTGGATTTTACTTTAAAGGGAATTGTTTTTTTAAAGACACATCTCAGAGTCAACTATGACAGAGACAAAAGACACTGGACTGCTTAACTGGGCTTGCACGACTAAGGTGGCAGAAGATGAAGCTATCCGTTGAACAGCAAAGTGGTAAGTTGCAGTAGGTCCTCTGGTATATTACTACAATAAATAAAGGCAGTATCAAGTCATGGTAGAAATTTGTTAATTGTAAACTTTGTATTTTTATTGACAACTTGAAACTTGCACCCAAAAGGAGAAACTTTCATTTCCAAGTCCCGTATCTCAGGGAAGTGTCTCACGACTTCTGAGCCCCAGTGGAACCCAGTAGTGGACAGGACGAAAACAGGAGCAAGAAATGCTCTACCAACACTTCAACAGGACTGTGAGCTCCAGCAGTGGGAGCGTCTGAACAACCCCAGAAACGTCATTGTCCCAGACACTCTCTCCTGTTACCGACCAGTTCTTCCCACATAAACGTAGAAACAAGCCACTTTAAAACCCCATCCACAATTTTTAAGTTACATACCATAACCACCAACCAGCCTGATTAGACGCTGCACAAACCCAGCTGACTCAGTACTCAAGTTTCTGTAGGAAGTCCCCAAAATGTTGCAGGTTGTTTAGCAGTGCCACTGTCAAAGTCAGCAGAGTCTGGAACTGCTACCAGCGATGACCTCACCCAACTATCCAGTCAACACCACCACCACGATGCCCAAGAAGACCCCTTTCCATTTCAGCAGCTGCTGAGCATGAAGACAATCACTCAACATTTTCTGGAACTTGGACTTAAAACTGAGATGAATTTTGTTTTCAGATCAGTTTTATAAAGCTTTAATGAGATCTTACAAATTTATATGCCTGAAATTTTAGATCAAAGTGTATGAAAAGTAAATCTAGGAGATGTACTGTAACATTAAATCGTCGATTTCTATAAGCAATATGGTGAAAATCGATCATGCAGGATTAATGACTATGTATTTTCCCACCTAATTTTGAGATCTGTGATGGAATGCATGAGATTTGGTTAAGCAAACTCACATGCCATTAAGTTGATAATTAAGAGTTAACTGTGTATTCTAGTGTCTTTCAGAGGACATAAACCTAACAGATTACATGTTCACAGACAGTTTTCAGTGACACTACTCACACAAGGTAGAAACAAAGGTGTCTCCAAATTTAAACTGGTCTAAATTGAGATTAAACATTCCCTAACCTCCTTCAGAAAGACAGAGCGCTCCCCCCTGCCCACAGACCCACATTTCCTCACTCACAAACCAGTAACCTCAGAGATCATGGACTGGAGTTGAACTAGCTCGTTTCCCTCTCAGCTGTTCCCGAGGTCACAGCGAACGCCTTGGCAGAACACGGACACCACCAGGCACCAAGTCCTGTGAAAACTCGGCTCTCCCCACCGCCCCGTCACCTAGAGTTGAACCAACAAACGCTGACTGCAGTTGCCAAATCAGTTTGTTTAAGCACACGTCACATTTCTGGCCAAGTATCAGTTGGCAAAGGGGGAGTACGTTAAAAGCCCTGAAGTCTGAACATGCCATGGAAGAAAACTTCCTGAGATGCAGGGGAAATGCTCTACAAAATTTCTTCTCAAAGAGTCTTATCGGCTCTCTTTGGCTCAGACGCCAGATCACGGTTCTGAGGCTGACTGCTCCCGAGATTTTATCTCCTCCTAGGAGATGGCAAACACCAGGAAGAGGGCAAAGAGCAGAGGAGGAGGAATAGGGGCAGGTCCTAAACCCGAGCACCGCTTTGTTCAGAGATGTTCTAACAGGCCATGCTGCACAGAGGTCTGGCTCACCGGCAGTAGCCTCAAGAGGCAATCTAGTCCATTCCCTGGCTCCACAAAACATTGAGGGATACCCACATTATTCCTGGAAGATGCCTGCTGGAGACCTCTGACAACTGCTGGCTTGAATCCCCCTCTCTCTTTTCCTTTCTGTCCCATTTGAAGGTTTTTCCTGATGGCACACTTGGGTTTTCCTTAGTGCAATTTAAGGCCGTCAATCCTTGTCTTACCTTTCCTAGGTAACTAGAGGAGTTCATTTTCCTTCTTTCTACAACTACTTTTTGCATACTCAAACACAGCTCTTGCGCCTTCTCTGAATTTTCTCCAGCCACCTCAAGTTCTTTAGAACTTACTCACTGGCCAAAGGTCTAAGATAGGCAGCCTCACTTACTACTCTCTGGACTCCCTCCAATTTGCCCATGTCTAAGCAAAAACCAGGACACTACTCCAGATGAAGTCCTACCAGCCTTGTACAGGAATATTTTCTAGAAGACTCGGGCATGCCTGTTTACACATCCCACTCCCTTTCCTCATGATGAAGCAGATTTTTCTGACATTTGAATAACTGATTACACATACTGAACTCGGTAACTTTGCATTTGCCTCTACTGAATTTCACAGGACTTTTTTTCCATGACATTTCTCCAATCGGTCAAAAGCAATCTGAATTATAATCCAGTCCTTTACACAATTTATACTTTGAAACTTCATCTTTTCCTGCTTAGCTTAAATACAATAAC
This sequence comes from Balaeniceps rex, assembly GCA_013401315.1. Taxonomy (NCBI): domain Eukaryota; kingdom Metazoa; phylum Chordata; class Aves; order Pelecaniformes; family Balaenicipitidae; genus Balaeniceps; species Balaeniceps rex. Next base: position 20,302 of record VYZW01017750.1, read on the forward strand.
CATACTCTCTATTCCCTTATCCCAACCATTAAAGAAAACATTGCCTATCATGAAATTCAGGACAGACTCCTGCAAAATATCTCAACAGAACTCTTACTCACACATTTCTCTTGCCACGAGTTTTGTATCCACTTGATAGCATCTTCACCTAAGCCATTTCCCCGACTTGCTTGTATCAAGCAGGACAGTGTCAGCCTTACCAAAAACATCAAGACATACAGCATCTATGATTTCTCCCCTCCCGACAAGGCCAGTAGCCACCACAGTAAGAATTCAGCTTGATTTTACACAACTTGGCATTGGCAACACTTAGTTGTTACTCATTGCTTGTCACATCCTATGTGCCTACTACTAACCTGCTTAGTTAACTCCTCCAGTGTTTTTTCTGGCAACTGAAGCTAAGCTAATGGACGAAAAGAAAGCTGAGGAGGGAAAAAGCAAAGAACCTGGAGTGTTTCCCTTTTTTTTTTTTTTTAAAAAATAAGTACTATATTTGCCCTTTCCCCTTCTTAATGGATCCCCCATTCATTATTCAGAGATAACTCTTAATGGATGTGAGATTAGAGAACAGACCGAAGCAAACAGAGGAAATGAGTTATGGCTTTCAAACTGCCTACAACTGATGAATCCACCCTGAGCAAATGGCACGAAACAATCGGAGACCGCATGTCTTGTTTACCGCCCTGGCTTGCCATTCTTTTGTTCAAACCTCTAGGATGTAAGAATATGCTCCAAAGCTATGGGTGTGCAATAAATCCTTGACGTAGGCAAAAACGTCTGTGGAAGCCAGCTAGCTCTCCAAGCTAAAATAAGTGTAGACAAGGACTATTAAGATAGCCAAGGAAAATGAGGCCCTACTGCACAAGAGGAAACCGAGAGAACTTGGTTTGTTTAGCTGCAAAATGAAGACAAAGAAGGTCGTCCTGTGGGACTAGGGAAAGGACAAGCACAAGGAAAGTGAAAAATCTATTTAAATTACTCTCATGCCAACATTAAAGTATGCATAAGCTATATCATATTAGAGGTTTAACCAACAGAGAGAGGGATTTCTGGGACAGCTTTCCGGTTGACCTAGCAGAGACTAAAGAAACCTTAAAATGCACTGTGATTTGTTTATGAAAGATTTACACGGATGCAACAGGAAGAGATTATATCTGATGATCTGTGAAGATCCTCCCAGTCCACATTGCTCGAAATAAAGGTCTTCAATGTATTAAACCAAATAATTCCTAGCAAAATAATCCTAAGAATTTTATTACTGTTCCACTGTTTCTTCTTATAATATTTTTAAAACTACGCAGCAGAATACTGCATTGAAGAAACTACTGCTGACATCAGGCACACTCTGAAAGCTTTAGCGACTGGGTCGAAGACTTTCCTTCACAAAGGAACATCTGTAAGATACTTCATGGCCGGCAAACTTCAGCTTTTCTGAAAAAATATTCATCCAGAACCAAAAAAAAACCCCAATCTGTAACAAGTGAAGTACCTAATTGTTTTATAGGAAGTCAGACTGACACACCAAGAGTCTCTTCCACCTTGAGCTACGCACATAGTGAATGGTCTCAAAAGCTCTCAGGAGCACGAGTTCACTTTTAGACGTTCCTAGGGTAATTGCAAAAATTAATGAGACTGATCGCACCCCAGTCAGCTGCTGTCTGCAGCTTTGGCTGTTCACCACCATGCTTATTAAATGCAAGAACTTGCATATAACAGGGAATTTCCACACGTGTAACTGTTTTGGACAGCTATGCTGCTGCACATTTCTTTCACCCGGACAGGTGTTCCAGGTCAGATGATTATTTTTGCAACGAGTGGCTTGCTGAATAAAACAAAATTCTGAGGACGCTTTTCTAGCCACATAAAAGTGTTCCCAGAAAAGACGCACTGATAGCAAAATGCTACATCATGGTCTTCTACATAGTTAAGAGCTGCATACTGTTTCTAAAATTTGGAATCAGTCAACAAGACTGTAGGAAAATAGGCTGACATACAAATTTTATGTAAAGACAGCAGGGTATGTAGCAGCTAAGTAGGAAAAAAAGACAAAAAATGTAGATGTCTCTGAATCTCGGAGTTAAGTGTTTTTCAGTTTACGACGGAAGCAATTTTGTCATCGTACTGCTCCCATACTAACACACCACCATCAAGCGTGATTGTTTCATACACCACTGAAGGGAAACGGATCGCTTGTCTCGCCCAACTCTGGAAGCTCTTCAAGGTCTAGCCTTTTAGGTCTCAACTTTCTGGCCTTAATGATGCACGTCACCGCCTTGCAACAAGCCCGCGCCGGCAGTCCTGGGGCAGCAGTTCTGCAAACAAGCCTGTCCCAGGCACACAAGAACCAAGCACTTTGCTAACTTGTACCTGCTGCCGTTCACCTCAGTCTATCAGAGTTCCTTGTCCTGGCTTGACAATACACACTGCCCGCTGACAGGCTGCCAAGAGAGCAACCTCCATGAACACTGATAAATGGAAAATTCACAAGTGAGGAATCAACAATCGTTAGTCCCCATGAACCCCTGCAAAACCAACTCTTCATGCAGCTCTACCCATATATTTTGGTTACTCCTTAAGATCAGTTTAAGACTAGACATGTATACACCATGTGGCTGTTTAAGGAAACTTGGGATTACTTACTACTCTGACTTGGAAAAGCAAATACAGACCTCTTGAAAAGGCTAATCAGTCACTCACTGTTCACATAACCCCACTCTGTTTATAATCCCTAGAAACCTATTCCTAAATAGTGCAGTTATTCCCTGACAGCTTTCTGCCCTACCCCATCCCTCCAGCACTCCACAGGCAGCATAAGGGTGTTTGAGGCTTTTTTTTTTGGTTTGGATTCGCTCTCCCAGTAGCAACATCCTGTAAATCCACCATCAGCATCACCTCTTACAGTTCCCAGTTGTCTCCCCAGACTGCAGAGTCTGTGAACAGAGAGACCAGAAAGTGGCTGTATTTCATGCAAACGATTTTCACAGAACATTCATGAAGAAATGGAAAGAGGGCTCCTGGGGCAAGTTCTTCTGCAACAGCAGAACAGGATACATCATGATCCTCTTATTTGTCAAGTTCTATTCTGAAATACCTGGCTGATCTGGGCTTTTTTCCCCCTCCACATTCCCCTTTCTCTATTTCACCCCCATTATGCTGAACGAGAGCTTCTCCAGAGTCTTCCACTCCTGCTGGTGGATTTCCAGCAACTTTGATTTCCACTGTCCTTGAACTTAAAGAGTCCTTTCTTCTCTTCCAGGTCTGCTACCTCTATGTATTTTTTAGACGACAGTCTAAAAGATACGACAGTCATATTTCCTCTCAGCCTTCGCTTCACCAGGATGAAAAACCTAGATCTGACTTCTGTGCGTTCTCACGAGCACGTAAGAGCCGTACCTGGTCAGAGGTTTTCCAGCTTCCGCTTCTGTGTAGTTCAAGGACTTCTGGAGCCAGAGATCACACCTGTGTATTTAACAGTCCAAAACAGACTGTTCCTTTGTGAAGTCCCTTGCAGACCCACGTATATCTGCAGCAACCACAATATCTGGTGATGGGGAGTTTCACAGCTTAACTTCATTTCCTTGTGTTTTCATGTGCCACCTTCTAGCCTTACACTAGAGCTAATGTTCTGGTATCGGGAAAGGCAACAAGCTATAGCAATCTCTACCTACTTTTCCCAGTATACCTATGATTTTAAAAATGCGCTTGGGTCACTTCTCTGACATCCTGAAGAATCCTAATCTTTCCAGTTGTTCTTCCTAAAATAGCTATTACATCCCTCTGATCATCCTGCTTGCCCCTTTCAGTCTAGGGCACGCTCATCAAAATTGTGTATTACGCTAGACTGTGACACTTACTTCCCTGCCCGCTGGAAATGATCGCACCACGGTATCAGAAAAATCACATTTAATTTTTCAATAGCTACATTATGCTAATAAGTTTAGTGAATTACAGGATGCCTAAGCCTTTTGGTTTCATTTCAAAGCAATTCTATCAGAGTTCCTGGAGTGTACAATATTACATTCTCCGTAGCTGAATTTTTCACTCTACTACTCTACTCCTCTAAAGCGTTTCATCACTTTCACAATGATAACACCATCTTTTCCTGGAACAGTAATCTCTCATTTTGGTTCTTTTATTCTCCTTGCCTTCTCTGTACTATGAGCGTTACTGTATTAATATTTTTCAAGACATTCCTCAGTGTGAACCCTCCCAAGTCCCACCCTCCGTACGTACTTCTACTCCCAAATCTTTACCCTAATTCCTTTCTCCCAAACCCTGTACCAAGCCCACCACTGGTGACTTTCCATATGGCATCGTATCATACACTGTCACATCAACAATTTTTCTAAACAGACAAGTAGAGCAATAACCTAACCAAGAAGATACCTGATTCTTCCACATGCTTCCACCCCATATTTGACATACCAGTAATCCCCCTGATGGGCCTGCCCTGGAGAAGCTCCTTCCTTCAGAAGGCCAGCCCCGAGGGCCGTGTCCCACCCTCCTCCTTGCTCGCAGCCCATGCACCACACCGTGCTTGCCCAGCCTCGCTGAGGCTCTCCAGAAGCTCCCTGCACACAGACACAGTCCCACTTGCCACCCAACCCCACCATTCTCCGCTCCCTCTTGTCCCAGCCTCCCCTCTCCCCATTTCAACGTCGTTTTGCAACAGGCACGTTTACATTTAGAGCAATATGAAAACGCTTTAATCCTAGCTTGATCCTTACTGAGCAGCAACCCCAGTTTTTAATAGCTATGAAGTATCAAGTTGCTTATCACCTCTGGCAAGGTTTAACTCAGCTTGACCTTTGTATTCTTGCTTAACTCATATATATATATATATTTTAGAGGTCAAGGCATGACTGAGATACTGCCCTGTCTGCTCATTTTCCATACCCAGGAAGAGGCAGGTAGCTATTCTGCTCTGTGGGAGCAGAGCTATATTAGCAAGTGCCAGTTTTACCTGTTTTCTGTAAAACTAACTGCCCGTTGAGACTGCACCCCCACCCCAAGGAGTACAAAAGCCAGTACCAGCCACAGTAAAACACAGCGACACAGCTTTGCAGGCAGCCAGAGAGCAACTCCTACACCAGGGCAGCAGCACGAGAAAGATTTAATATGTGGGTGATGAAGGATTACATGGATCAGCAAGAAGCAGGTCAGTATAGTAATTTTCAACTGAGGAACAGTTTATTTCTATTGCTTTCTGTATGTTAAAAGAAATACGCTTTTCACCTATGTAAATAACAAATGCTACATAATCAAATACTTAATCACTCCCACTGATGCAGAAACCTTGTTCCGTAAGTGACAGGTTTGTTCAGCCATCACTTTTGCCAGCGATGGCTCACTGAACACAGCTCCTTCATAAACATTGAGCAACTCTATGTAAAGAAACTCCATTGTATTTGGGAAATGGCTAATGCATACTAAGTTCTTTAAGGTACAAAATTCTGTCACCATCTGTCACCAAACAGCTGAATGTCAGTATTCTGGAAAGAAAAAAAAAAAAAAAGGTTTCAATCTGAATAAGCACTAATAATAATAATAATAATAATGATGATGATAATAACAGCAGCAGTGACAAGACAAAACTGCCTTTGCTTCTAACAATAAAAGGGACTGCTAGGAAGCAAGAAAATAGTGTTACAAAAGGCTGGACAAAGATACAGAGGCACTTTGGAGAGACATGGCTGGACTTACACTTGTGGAGTGGGCCAGCGTCATTGCACCCGGGATCCTGTCTCTGTAAGCAACCAGAAGCAGCTCAGGCGTGCGTACAAGAAACCGGGCAAACTGACAGGCAATCTCACAAACGGGACGATAGTTTTCAGATGGGGGGGGAACCCACAAATGAAATAGCCGTCATTCCTCCTCTAAATTCTGAGCATGGATATGCTCCACCACTACAAGCACATCTACAACGCAATACCGAAAGCACACAAGCGCCAAGGGTCTCATCTCCTGTCCTTAACTGAAAGTCTGTTTTCTCTTCATCACCCATCTTCTGTTATCTTCTGATCAGCTTAATCAAGCATGGAGCTGTGTCCCAGTGGAAGTGCTACCTATGACTCAGAAGATATGTTTTGTTGATTCGGCTACATTAGCTCCCATGCGTTTACTTCAGTTATAAAAGCACGACCCATACTCTGGACGCAAGAAAAGCTACAAGAACAGCCTCAGGTTTACAAGGGAAATGTTCCACTAAATGCATCCTTTGCTTACTAAACTGCTGCAGTGTAATTCTGGATATTTGTTACACAACTCCTAGAAGTACAGGGTGAGTTTAAATACAGGAAGCGGTAGTTAAATATAGATGCATTGCACAAAATATCTTCGCCAAAAGACACTACTGTTCTAGCCACCAAACCACTGCTGGGCAAAACTCCTTGTACAGGAAAAGCTGGAAACTACAAAGCCTAGATTTTTTTTTTTTTCTTCCATCAAAAGTGCATGCCACAGGAACTTCATTTTCTGCTTTCCAAGCTTCATTTCAAATGTGAAATTTTAAACTGGCAGGAACAAGAAGCAGATTCAGACGACGACATCCAAACTTTGTAATGTTTAAAAGTTGCAATTTCGTAAAACTTGGCTCACCCAAACCCCTCTTCATTTCTCTAAGCCACTAAAACCCACAGTGCATACAGCTTCATTATGGCTTGTTTCTTTGCCTATATACACATTAAACATCCTCAGTATTCCATATTTTCAGTTTTTACATTTCATCATGACTTTCTCCCAAGTTTGGTCTAACACTTTCTTTTAAGTCATTCCAATATTTTGTTCTACCTTTCTATCCCATGGTGACTGACAGCACCTACCCTGTTGGGGTATAAAGTCTGACACAAAACAATTGTTAGAAGCGATGGTTTGATCTGGGTTGACAATCTGAATGTTAATGGCCTGGTGAACTCATACAGCAGGAGCTGCCCAGTGAGTCAATCAATGAAGCTGCATTACACCTGAATGCCTCCTGAGCTAATGCCCTCCATCCCCTCCTTTCTACTGCCCTGCTCTCGGTTCCCAGCTGATCTATACCCATTTTTCCTCAGACAGCTCCATCTAAAACACCGCCCTTACGAAGACGGTTACCCTTTGTGACTCCCCGCTGAAGCATTCCAGCACGCTGAGTTACTTCATCATCCAAGTGCTTCCTTAATGGACCGGCTACGTGGTTCATACAACAAAATCAGCTTTGACAACTCTTCCCCTTGCAGGGCACAAAACAAAATAACTAAGCTGGCCAACTTCAGCTTGCAGGACTGGGATACGAGAAAGAACTGAGACACAAGGTGGACACTCAGAGCGACAGTAAAAAGAAGGATTCAGAATGTGTTCATTAGGAAGGATAATCATTCAGCCAGTTTTCCTCAGACAGAGGAAGGCCAGTGCTTCCTTCTAACCGGAACCCATCCATCTACAAACATCAGTGTTATCAAGCCATAAAAGATTTTTATTAGTGGGGGACAAAATGGGTAAATTCAAGTTCTAAACAAATTCAAGTTCTGAACTCTCAGTAAAGCTGGAGAATCATCAAATGGTTTGGGTGGGAAGGGACCTGTCGAGGCCATCCAGGCCAACCCCCTGCAGGGAGCAGGGACATCTTTAACCAGATCAGGTTGCTCACAGCCCCGTCCAACCTGACCTGGAATGTTTCCAGGGATGGGGCCTCCACCGCCTCTCTGGGCAACCTGTGCCAGGGCTTCACCACCCTCAGTGTAAACAATTTCTCCTTTATATCCAGCCTAAATCTCCCCTCCTTTAGTTTAAAACCATTACTCCTTGTCCTGTCACCACAGGCCTTGCCAAAAAGATTGTCCCCAGTGTGCATGGTTGAGGAGGGAGTCTAAGCAAATACAGGCTAGGAAAAGCCATTAGCTTTCCTGACCTGACTTGTTACGGGGCTATTAAAACTGAAGAAAAATCTCTAGTTAGGCACGCATAGCAAACTAAAAGGAAAGAGTTTAAGTTTTGCCTCATGTTAGACATTCCAACAGAAAAGCAGCCATGTTTTCAGCCAGCTGAGAAACTCTCCACAGTTTACTGTGGAAAGATATAAAATAAGTGCAGACGTGGATTATGCTTCCTTGCTGACACCAAGCAAGGCTACAAGTCAATTTATAGTCATAGATTTGAGGCAACTCCTAATTTAAAAATTCCAGTTTTTAAAACACTTCCCACTAAATCACAGACTGCGAGGATCCTGTCCTCCCAAACAGGAGATTTGCCAACAGCCTGTCCAAGGGAGCAGTCAGTAACAGTGGTTATAAACGCAACACACCAGATCTCTTCCCAATTTCTTAAAAATAGTTTAGGGGAGTACACATGGAGCTTTACCACTACTGAAAATACAAGACACAGTTATGCTTCTGAAAGAAGCCATCCAGAAGGCTGCCACCCCATAGCTTCTTGGGTATATTACTCACCATATCTGTAGCTTGATCTTCTTTCCTTGTAATTCAACAGTTTTAATCTTGAAGTCTATCCCTAAAATAAACAAACGCATAAACAAGTAATTAGTATTTATTTACCAAAAGAAAAAGCAATTCCACATCAGAATTGCTGCAGACAGAACAGCAGCTTTTTTTCTTCTTTTACTGAACCCTCAGGTAAACCAAGGATGTCCGAGTAAGCTGGAACGCAAGAGGAGCATGGCTACCACTGCAAACAGGGCCTCAAAGGGTCTACAGTCGGTCAACAGACACCTTCAGCTAACATTGGTAAGATCATCTGGCTTGTAAAAGCTTTTAAGTTCCTTGCTTATTTTTAAGAACAGAAAATATCAGGTTTCTGCATTTTTTTTTTCTGGAGAACTTCCAAAAAGAAGTAGTTTGGGTATAAATTTAAACATCCTAACAAAACAGCAAGCTTTTTTCCTCTTTTTTAAAAAGATTCTTTCCCCAAAGATGATTAAACCACAATATTTTGCATATGCTGAAAAATTATGTGAAACATCGTGGTGAATTTTTATTTTTATTTTTTTTACTCTTACACCTAATCCTTGTGATACCACCATTTCAAAAACCTCTCCAAAAAAAAGGCCTCTTTTCCCCAAGATTCTCCTTTCCACTAATCTCGTTCAAGTAATCTACTTGTAAGAGTAACATTAACTACAGAGTCTTAATGCTTGTAACCTGTTTAACTGACTCAAAGCCGTCAGTGCGAGAGCTTACACCAGAGCATGTGACAAGACTCCAGACTATTAAAAACAGACATCTCACTTTTTACACCATTGAAACAAGCAGCAGAAGCCCTAAATTGCCTCCTGAGCTCAACACACACACACGGTTTATAGACAGTCAACCTCAAGCTTCAATAATGTAAGCAGAAGGGTTTAAGTAACACAAAGTTTTCAACCAGCAATAAGAGGCAAGTTATCAGCATAAGGTGGCACCCAACCACCACATCTCTTCGTCTTGGTCCATCCCTGCTCCAGCCTCTGATGTGCTACAAGCAAAGTCACAACTCGACAGAATTGTGTAACCACGACTCTCATGAGTAAGGTTTTTACTTTTAATACCAACTAATACAAAATAATTCATGTGTTAATTTGTGGCAAAGCTGAAATTGTATTGCAAGGAAGTTAGTTAACTACAGGATTTGCAAGGACTGACTGAAGAGGAGATGAAGGAGACTTAGGAAAGAAGAAACTATCAAACTGAAGACAGATCCTTAGCCGAGACCAATATTGAAACCGGTATTTAGTATTTTCATTATTAATTCTGGTAACTATAATCCAATGGAGACGCAACCCTGGAAGAGGCAAATACGATCTTGCAGGCACCTGGTGAGAAATTTCCATCCGAGGCAGGGAAATATGAACATTGTTGTGTAAGACCTTGGTGAAACCTCATTTATGCAATGTGTACAAGCTAATCGCTCTTCCCCAGAAGAGATAGGCTCAGACCAAAACGGATGCCACGCAAAACAAGCCAGGATGAGGACCCCCCCACCACCAGCTCCTCCACAGCAGAAGAGGCTTGAGGACCATGTCTTGTTTCAACCTTCTCTTCCCAAAATTGCCTACAAGAATTATGAGCACAGACTACATCCAGTGGAGTGGGAACACTACAAGCCATCTCCTCAAAATGCTCTGACACTAATTAGATGCCAGAGTTCTGACTTTCAATTCAAATCAGAGCAACGCTGCTGATAATTTTTCATGCTTTCCAAAAATCTGTTTATATTTAGACTTTTTAAAAGGCAGCAGCTGCAATCACAAACTTCCCTCCTAAATCTACAAGGTCATTTTATACCAAGTAAGATTAAACAGAATTTATGAAACACACTATTATGTAAGAAGTCTACATGGGAAGTCTGCTTTAAACTCCACCAAGTCCAACTCCTTTTAGCTCTATATACTGCACACACGACTTCATTTTAACATTAAATTAGTAAAATCTTTTCATGTAAAAATCGGGACACCAGAGCCTCTCTGGGAAAGGCTACACAATTTTAGATGGCGGGGGAGGAGAATACCCTTCCCCACAGGCCTGTGTCGTGCAGGGGGAGGAACGGGGATGGCACTTGCTAGATGGACAGCTACCACATGTGGTACCACAGCCAAAAAGCAAAATGAAGAATAACCCTTAAATGAATACCAAATGCAGCTCCCCACGGAGCCTCTTCCGGTTACCAAGTATTTCATAAACGTGAACCAGAGTGGAAAGGGGCAAAATTCCCCACTTCTAAGGATTTAAAGCAGTACAGTGGCTAAAGGCCAAGGTTGCCCACTAATTCTAGGATGTCAGCTTGGGACCTTCAGACCTCAGTTTCAGGTCAGTGCTCCATTTTTTTTCCAGTTAGCCAAAGCAGTACTTCATCACTCACATTAAGTTAAATTTATGAATCAATGTAGCTAGTATCATATGTACGTGGTTTGAAAAATAAACCCGCTGAATGATTAGCGGCCAACATACAAAATTGTCCCAAATACACCTAACTATCCCTACCTTTTGTAGTATTTAACCAAGTTGTTTGCTATGATGTAGTGCTCCACAGCAACGCTATCAAACACACACAGCATTTACCAAGAGATCATAAATAAAAGTATTGTATACAGTGACATTTACTTTTAGGTTCTGCCCAGATAAAACAGGATGTTTGACAGCCACTTTTTATGTGTTAAGATAAAGTAAGCTACTAACGCAGCCAAGGAAATTAACTCTTCTCTGCACTGAAAGGGATTTAGCTAACTCTAGTATTTGGGGATAAAATAAATCTCTAATCCCATGTTATACTCAGCTTCCATTCCAATTACAATATAATACTAGTTCAGCCTTCATAACAGAAAGATTGTTATAAATAGCAACAACTCTTTGCTTCTAAATGCTTTCAAAGTAGTTTTAACAGACTGGAAAAACTGGAGTAGTGCATCGCTATAATGCCCATCCAGTTCTAGGCCTTTCCAAAGAAGTCGCCAGCGACACTGTGCCGGCAGAAACACAAAGGCTTCAGAGAGAGGAGATTACAGGTATGGGGAGTTGCCAGTAACGTTAAGCTCAGGAAAGAGTTTAAGAGGGTAACGGGCATAAAAATTGAATGGCGTGCAGAATGGACATATTACTATCACTGGAGGATAATGACAGAACTAATGAATTAAAGACGAGCATGAATTACTCCCTCATTAAGTGTCGATAAGATATCATCAGCTTCAACAGGGTAAACTGGAATTCACAGAAGAACCTGGAAGCATACTGCCAGCCTATTAAACACTTAGTATAACTCCGTACTTTCAAATAAAAATTTGGAAACGTTTGTTATGCTCCAGCACAGCTCACACAGTTTAACAATGAAGTTTCCTTACAGGCAGATCATCCCAGGTTTCTGGCTCACTTCTGAGTTTCCTTCCAATTTCAAGTCTTGTACCAGTTGCTTACAGCAACATACGGGCCCAGGTCTGACCAAAAACTGAACTCATGGCTTTAAAAAAAAAAAAAAAAAAGCAGAAGCTATTTATGGATTCTTTAGGTTACTGGTCTTCAAGTATCAAGGCTTAAGAAGTACCATTAGTTGATCTCATGATATGTGCAAACAAGATCTGCCCTTACACAAATACTGAAAGCCACTTCTGCCTAGTCACTGTAAACACGCAGACCAAGAGGAGTTTCAGAAGCTGGAAGGTCAGACTTGTGCATCAGGCCACTGAAGTCAAGCTCTTCCACCCCTACATCAGCAGAGGTTATTGTCAATGACTCCCGACAAAGCATTTTGGTTTTATTTGTGTAAGTTTAAATATCTGAATGTCTTGGTGAGCACAGAACTATTTGCTCAACAGTTTTGAGTTGCCATTGCTCTCAGATGAAAGACATCAAGGAAGACCCAGGACTTGCGTCAGCACAACAGTGTGTTTTAAATCCGTAATTGCTGCATCCAAACAGTTCTATATCACTTTACACCTTCTCAAGCCCCTGCCAAGGTTTTGTAAAGATCGGTCTTCTGTTGCTAAATCACAAACCAACTATTCTTGAAAAGTGAAAGACCGAATGCCATCAGTACAAGAGGGAGGGAGAAAAAGTTATTTTCCAGTCCATTTCAGAGCTACAAATGATGAGCTAGCCCTTTTCAGACAGCACGAATTTTGTTTGCATTCTTTCCAAACAAAGACACCATTCAGCTCGGTGAGGACGCTGGGCGGTAGGAAGCGGAATGTAGGGCAAGAGAGGGGCAACGCTGCAGCGCCAGCAGCCTGACAGTCAACCCGCACGTCAAATCACCATCAACTGCAGACCGTAAGCTGGGTATTAAGAATTGCATTTTGTATCCAATTTGTTAGTAATTGCTTTGCAAATATACTTGAACAGCACTGTGTATTTTCAACTCGGGAAAGAAAAGCCGATGTGCACAAGTTCATACTCAAGCCTCGCGTCTTCAAGCTGCCCACCTTTGTGCTACAGGCTCTGGCAACAGCAAATATTTTTCTTAACAGCGCACTTAAACCGCAGCTATCAACACTCAAATTCACACAGCAGAACTCAGGCCACATTCAAATTTTCTGATGAGCACCAGGAGCCATCCGGATGGCCCCTTTGGCCTGCATCCCTCCCAGCAGTCAGTAATCCTGAAGGATTCTCAGGATTTCAGCACTTTCTCCAAGGGTTTGAAGGTGCACCTGAACACCCCCCACCCCAATCCACTTCAAACAACTAAAGCAAGGTGGAGCTCTTGCAAGTGTTTTAATAGCCACTGAAGGATATAAATCTTATCTTCACCGCCTTAGAAATTCCAGCGTAACTAAAGAAAGAGAGTGACCAGGCAGAAAGAAATCTATCTGCTACCTTTCTTTGAATTAACAATTTTCAAACTTACCAAGTCAGAAGGAACACAGCCTCATGGCACATTAACACAAACCGTGAGAACTGCATCATACCCGGTTAGCACAAGAACACCATGACAGAAGCACAGAGAAAATCTGTATCCTCCAGGTATGTTTACAGCTTGCAGTAGGGCCCAACAAACAGCCCTAAATGTTTTTATTTAAAAAGCAAAAATGCAATAAAACTTATCAACAGCAGGAAGATACAGCAATAGCTAAGCCTAGAAGCTTTTAAAACTACAAAATTAACTTTGGGGCAGAGACGTTTGTCGAGCTTTGTCTAATCAGACCCCTCAGTTCTCAAGACAGATTTATTATATTGTAAGACTTTCTTAAGCTTACCATCTTAACGCAGAAGATGACTTCTGAAACCAACTCCTAACCCAGATACTGCTTTATCAAGTTTATTAGCGTCTAGAGCGCAACACTAATAAAAAGGTGATTCCTCTCACCCCTCCCAGTAACAACCTTTCCAAACATATCAAGTCCAGAATTATAAACACTCCGAAGTCAAGGTAAGTCCTCCATGCAAGCTTTAATACTTCAAAAATGTTATTTTACTAAGAATACGGGGACATTAACAGTTGTTATCAATGAAGTAGTTAAGATCAAATATTTTCTAAGAAAGCTTCGGATGTAAATATACTTTCTCCTTCCAAAGTAAGCCCAACACAAGCATATCAGACAACAGATGAGAGTTCTGGTCTTAATTAAGCTCTCAGTGATCTCAGTTACTACTTCGGTCTTTCAAAATATTTATTCTACAAGGTATTCATACCTACACAGTACGAATATACAACGTTCCCAACCACACTCAACATTTTAAGTACAAATACTATTTTCAGAGGCTTTATATGAATTAGATTTCTAAAGTTTCTCTGCCTTCTTCACACCTTCAGCACAGAACCAAGCCTCAACGCCGGGTTTTCCAGGTGTCACGCCCAATACTGGGATCTGGGACTTTGCTGAGACATCGCTTTGCACTTGGTGTGAAAGGTGTTCAAAGCACAAGATTCAGACAGAAGAGTTTATTTGGGAGGGGCAGTAGCAAACCCCATGCCAGGTGATCATTTTGTGCCTAGGCACACTGGCATCACTTGATTCCAGCTCTACAGAGACCTGTGCAAGTACACGTGGATTACACAAACATATATGAGCCTGTTTTAAAGGACCTTAACTCCACGTCATTAAAAAAAACACAAAACACACATAAAACCAAACCTGCTTCTTAGCAAAACTTAAATTGAACTTTGTTTTGATACTGCAGTGACTTCTTAAAAGCAGTTCACTTATAGTCAACAAACTTGCAGATTAGATTATCCGGTAATAATCTCAATTCCCATTCCTCAGAAGGAAATCCAAGGACTGCTTTTCCCCGGTCGGTCTCTCGCCTCGCCTGCAGCAGGGCTTCTCCCCTGTGCTAGACGGACGGCAGCTCTTACTCTCAGCAAGGGCTGCTGGGGAGGCAGCCGCAGGGCCCACAGGAGCAGCCTCTCCGCAGCTCCCTGGGATGTCTCCTTTCACTTGTTCATGAGAGGTAAGAAAGGAACAGGCATCCATCACAAAAGCACCACTTGTAAGACTCGGAACTTTTTGACAGAGTATTTAGGAATACTTTGCAAGTCTGCAAAGTAATTGCCATTCAGACTGCTCTGGAAGAGAATCTCAAGCTAGTCGCAATCTCATCCACGGCCAAAAGCTTGAGTGAAAGCATAAGTTTTATCAGAGAGCGCAAAATTCAGCTGACGTGGTAAGGAACAGGAGGAAGCTTTAGGCTAGCCGGGACAAGCCTCTACAGTCATGGCAATTCTTTCTGAAATACGGATTTGCTGCCTTTGGCAGAAAGGATGGCATTCAACTACAGAGGAGAGAAAACTCTCGTAACTGGTCTCTGAAAGGAGCTGGAACCCACATTATCCTCCCCTGTTGCTTGTAGCTTAGATCTCATGTGGACTTCTCTAACAGGTGGATCTCTGTGGCGCTTCCTTCTCCAGATAAAATTGTCATAAAACAATAAAAGGAGTTACTAGACAAAGTCTCAAACTCTTGCCCACTAAAGCGAGTCTGAATGAGATTATCAGAGACTGAGATGACAAGGAAACCTGAAAACCTGGACTACTTGGCTTCTTTTAAGCAGTATTGAGAAATTGTAGATGCAGGTAAGGAACCGATACCTTAGGTCATAACTACTTTCTCTACCAAGACATTTATTCATCAGGAGCGAGGGATTACACTGCACTTGAACTCTTGTCTTTAGCCCTGATCATGTGTAGCATGGTCAGCTACTTGGGAAGGAAGAGTGGGAAGAGGGAAAGGCAGTGTGACCAGCAACAAAACACGAGCAACTGAATCAAAACGAGAAGCCTATCAATGCTTTGGAGTCTGACAAGACACAAGCACACAGTGCCCTTAGTCTAAACTTAGCGGGCAATACTAATTTTGCTCGTGCTTTTGTAGGAGGATGTACAAACAGTTATCGTGGCAGCTCCACACCTCTCGGTTTTACAGTACCGAATCTACCCTCCTCTCTAGCTTTCAAATACATTTAATCTCATGAGTAAACAAGATAGTAACTAAGTAAATACGACAGCTAGTCTTCCTCTTTCAGGAGAAAGCTCACTTGACATGCATGCTTATCTGCTGATTTTCTTTTGTTCGTGTGTACACACACACACCCCCCACAAACATATCTCCAGCCTCCCATATATACACACTTGCATGTATATCACTGCCTGTATGTATCTTTTCTACACTTACACATGGCAATGAATTCTTTGAAGAAATAGAAAAAAAATAGTATTGTTTAACACAAACTTCCACGTAAAACAAACAGCTCCCCTCTTGCTTTGGGAAGGGGAAACCAAGATCACCGAATGCAAGTTCTGCAAAAATCACACAAGTCCTCCGGGCCCCCTTAGTGTCCCAGCCCCACCGACCTCTTCCGTAGCTCTCCAGCAAGACTTTTCCTTTTGTCTCACTTTTCTTGACCTCACGCTAAAACCTGCAAGTGCACCAACTACTGCAGGCAACTCCAAAAGCTGCAGGGACATTATCTGCTACAAGCAAACAGTGCTGTAAGACAAAGCAAAAAATCAGGCACCTATATAAAAGAAAATGAGTAATAAACTTAATAATTAATAGATTAAGAGAACTTTCTTCCAAAAACTAACAAGATGTTTCTGAACCTGCCTGTTCTGGTTAGCAAGGGCGAACAGGTGGGAAAAGACAGTCAAAAGGAGAAGAAAACTGAACCAGGTGGCAACCATCAGTCAGTGACAGAGTTATTGTTCTGCCCTCAAGGTAATTTTAGCTCCTCTGCAAAAACAAAATTGTATATCCTAACACAGCATGTGCATCGCTTTCCAAAAATTTAAGTTCAGCAGTGCTCATCAGAACACCACGGCCAGATGTGGATGGAGAAGAGAGGAGGCAAACGGGTGGCCCTCACCGGCTGAATACACGGAGCCAGGCGATCTGATTGCTGCTATCAGGCTAAGATAACTCCATACAACTGCTGCAAAAAAAAGTAAGTGATAAATAACGTAGGGTGCCCATTGCACGCAGATGACAGACAACACTTAGCAGTTACGTTAGACCATGTTGCAGATTCTCATTCATCTTAACTAAAGGCTGCTACCACACTGGTCAGACCTAAAATAAATGCTCACAAAAAAAAGACGACTACAATCTTCATGATACAAGCTTACATAAGAGAGTTTCCTTGCAATCTCCAAAGTTACAATGACTCAGGGCTCCTATTCAACTGCAGGCTAGGGAGCACCTATATAACTTGTTCAGACAGAGCAGCCCAGTGCCAGGAGCGGTGAGCAGAGCCTCAGCAGTCGGAGCAAAGTGGCCCCAGAAAATGAATTAAGGCAACGCAGGACTCCCAGAGCCACCACCTGGAGAAGGCTACGGGGAAAACCAGCACAGCTCCCCAGGACCAACACGGAGGGTATAAGGAATCACAGAGCAGGTGACACTGAAACGGCCTCTCAGCTGTCTTTGCTGTCCTCTTCTAAACCTTTAATTCCATCATTTTTGACATTCAGTGACCGGGAGCGTAACGAAGTACTCAAGATACAAGCAGACTATGGATTTATGCAGTAGTAAAGCAGAAATTCAATGAATTCATGTGTTTCAGTGTTTCATCTTCTCCGCACTAAGATTTTCCTAGTGTGGAGCACGCAAACTAGAGCGGCAACACAAACTCACTCTTCCGGCTCTGCAAGGTTTCAAGTCATGACAATTCAGCATTTACAGAGCACCAGAAGTTGCATCTAAATAAAGTAACACATACTTACATGAAACCTTAGGAAATGCACACAAGTTAATTCTAGCAGTCTAAGGTAGAGTTCCACAACAACTGGGTAAGAGAAAACATCCACGAAGATAAGTGTCCTGTTTGAGAGCCTGGTTTTGACAGAGCTAGGCATGGGAGGACAATGGTAGCAGAAAAAGTGATTTAATTACTTTAATTCCACCAGCCACAAATGATGACATGATTAGCGTTACATTTTTTTTCCGCTCCTCTTTCCCACACATCCAGTCACTGGTGTCAATCCTCCCACCCTCAGACAGAGTCCATCACCTAGAGGCCTCTCCTTTCCCGAAGGACCGTCCCCAAGTGCTCTGCTAGTCACCCATTCACTAAAAACCATCGCATACTTTCTTTTAGTACCCTCATGAACTATCGCTTGGGTAAACATTCCTCGAGGTCACCAGCCTCAATCCATACCACCTTGATAGCAACAGCTACACAGAACTGTTTTTCTTATTAACATTCATAGTAAGAAGCGGAGAAACTGCCGGGGGAATAGCTGTATCTTGGACTGCTAGGGATCCACGGTACCTGAAGTATCCTGAAAAGTGCTATTTTTGTAAAGCAGGTATCAAGAAAAGTAATTATGACTGCACCTCTCTCTCCGTAAAGATAAGCTAAAGATTCTTAACCAGTGATATTTGCTAGCGTGACGGTGTGTATCTTAATAAACCACTCAATTACTTACAGCATCTATTTTTAGGAATGCAGCAGATTCTCAAAATCCAAACAATCAACTTACCTTTAGCTTTTAACACAAGAAATTAAACTAGAGATTCTTTAAAAAAGCATCTTTCCTCTTCAACAGACTGATCAAGTCCTATCAGTCCCTCCAAACCATCCCCTCGGCTCTTTCCCAAATCTTCAGTTTTTCAGCATGATTTTATAGCACCTTTATAAATCTGTCTTCACAGGCTAAGTTTCAGTAATACCGTATCAATACAGATAAATTCCCGAGTTAGTAATGTTAAGAGAGGACACGGGACATTAGCAGTAGCACTCTTGCCAGACCATCTCCTACCAATTAATCTATTCTTAACGAAGCAGATGACAATCCTGCGAGATGGCAGCTTCTTAGTGTGACCTACGTTCTTTGATTCTAAATAACCTGCATTTGCTGGGCTTTCAAATGCTGTCACACATCGCCAACACACACGCAACTGCAGTAAGACTCAGCGTTGCAGGGATATTTGATTTATGCAAATCAACACTGACTAATTGATATAGGGGATATTTTGGTGACAAATGCAGTCCTGTGGCTTATATCCCCCCAAATAACTGACTTAATCCCCCGCAAACAATAGAAGTCCATTGTTATCCAGCCTGACCTCTTATCTGGGAAAGGCCACGCACTGAATTCATTCACATCTTCACTCTTTGCAGAAACGGGGGATCCTCACGCTGCACTGCTGCTTCCCCACCTGCGATTGCCTGGCCAGAGTTTTCCAAGCAGTCTGCCTCATATTCCACCCGCAGCCACCCGCCATTTCGGAGGTGAACAACAATGTTCAGAATGACAAGGTTCAGAAGTACAAGAGTGAAGGGCACTTTCCCAACTTGAAATTCTTTTTGAAGTGTTCCTGTTTCCCTTCAAAGCGGCAGACAAGTTGTAAGCACGCAAGCTTCCTTTGTGCATCAATTCGTTTCAAGGCTGTATATTAAATCTAGGTCAACACTACAGCCTTCTAGTGCACCAAAATTTTTCTCTCACTGCTAGCCTCACTTGAAACCTCCCCAATGATCATTCTTCAGAGATTTATATTAAAATCACAAGTTAACACCTACATGTTAATTCTGGAGTAAATCATTACAAAAGTCAATATTGCTACCAGAAGCTCTTTAAGAGCACTTGGGGGCAATATTAAAAAAAAAATACATTTTTTAAAAAATCAAATAATCAAGGAGATGGAGGTGTTGTGAATTGTCTGTTCTCTGTACACCAGGTTGCTGCACCTTACATAGGAACTGTGACCTTCTGCCTCTCCACTATTCTTGTCACCTATATTTAAAAAATTAATCATCTTCAGAAACAAACCTCGACATCTCTTTCGTTCCACTTCACTCCCCTCCAAGAGAGAGAAGTCCATCACCTTGCTATTATGCACTGGATACTTGCAGACGTAAATCTTTGTATTAGCTGGAACACAAGCAGTAAGATTTTTCTTTTTTTAAAAAATATACAGATTACATCCACACATTTAGGTCTCGGAAGCCACAAGGCTGTAAGGAAGCAAACAGTATTAACAAGTCAAGAATTCCATGAAGCTCCTTCTCCTCAAGTGGCATTGTTCAGATGTTTAACAGATTGATTACACTGTGAAGTGCTGTTCATCCCCACACCTGGAATTAAAACAGCAAATCCAAATAATCAGAAGGTAAGAAAGGCACCAGTATGATTCAGCACACGTTTGGAGTTGAGGTCCCATCACATGTACCTGCTTGGAAGGCATTTTAAAACAGCACTGCCTCATTCAACAATGACACAGACAGTGACTTACCAAAAATTTTCCATGTACCTCAGGTTCCAGCTCCCTTACTCCATCTACTGCATATATTTAAATACTGACGTGTAAACAAAAAGCTAGTAATGAAGTTTATTTGCAAAGATAAGTACAACATACAACGTTCCAAGTCAGGCAGTTGGGCTCGTTCCTGTGGCACTGTGCTGGGCATCAGACCCATGCAGTTTCTCCACCCTCCTGGCTCTCCACAGCTGATCTCCCGGGACTGGTGATCTCATATCCATCAGGAATCCCTCCAGCCACAGCACAATCTAAGTAATTACTATTAAAGTAATAGTAATTACTAAAGTAATAGTATAATCCGCAAACCTGTTTTATCCCTTCTCAATGATCTGACTAGAAATCGGGGGACAGACTTTTTAGCAGGACAAGGTGTAATTGTTTTAACCTGAAAGAGGGGAGAGTCAGACTAGGTAGAAGGAAGAAATTGTTTACGCTGAGGGTGGTGAAGCACTGGCACAGGTTGCCCAGAGAGGTGGTGGAGGCCCCATCCCTGGAAACATTGCAGGTCAGGTTGGACGGGGCTGTGAGCAACCTGATCTGGTTAAAGATGTCCCTGCTCACTGCAGGGGGTTGGACTGGATGGCCTCTACAGGTCCCTTCCCACCCAAACCATTCTGTGATGATCCTATGAACTGCTGCAGCTATGCCCGTGAACGCTGGCCTGCCAGACCTTCCAGGGTATTAACCGCTGAATGGCACGCCATGGCCACATCCAGCAGCAGCGAGTCAGCTGATGGCAAGGGAAGCAGGCTGTATGTTCGCGGCACAGTTTTGATCTCTTGGTTTTGATTTTAGAGCTAGCACTCCCCGTATCAGCGCCTGGGCAAAGTTCAGGAGATAACCAGGGCAAGGACTATTTCCTAGTAAAATGGATGCAGACACCAGGTTCTGGACATCAAGTGACAGCCGTTTCCAACGATTAAGAATCTGGCACATTTAACTTAAGCAGCAATTCAGTAGACGTGTTCAAAGCACAGCTGCCATGAATTTTGGGTGCAGTCAGTCTACCTGACATTCAGGCCAGGCAGACTAAAATTGAGATCCCAGACAATGACAAAGGCTCAGAGAGTCTCACTTCGGTGCAGGGAACCTGTCACGTACAGCAGGGACAGAAGCCATTTCTCAGGCCAGAATCAGTTATAAAGCCTTCTCATCCTCTCCTCCCCAGCTGCCTTCATCTCATTTATAAGCATTAATGCAACTTTTGTCTAGTGAAGTCTAACTATATACAGCCTGTAACACCCAGGGTTAGGCAGTCCTCAATATAGATCCAAGGTGGCCACAGAAAGCAAGGAGATCAACCAGCGAGGGTCCCACAGGATCTCTCTTCACTTAACCATATTCCTTCCAGGGAAGGAGTTTCAGAAGTCATGTGAAAGTACAGTTCAAATTTACATGTAAAAAAATCTCTGCTCAGAAAGAAAACTAAAGCTTCCTGTTGACACCACCCACGCTGCCACTTAGGTCTATGAGACCACGCACAGTTTCAACACAAGCAGTTACTTCTTCCAGAAAAAAGAAACTTTATCATTTTGTTATTCCAGCAGCTAAACCTTACACAAGGCTCCCACAAACAAAACAAAAGAAAACGAACAAAGGAACTATTTTAGTGATGTTTTATGCATACCAAGATACAAAAGAGACAATAAGGTTTTTATTCATAAGGTAGTAAGGGGGGGGAAAAAAAAGGAAACGAAGCTCTAGCAAGAAACAGTACTTACTTCAGACTTGTTCCCATGCAGCAATAGTCTCTGCTTAGTGTCAGTTAATTCCAGGTTTGAGGCCTGATTTGATTCTCTGCCATTACATCTTTCATTTTCTAATATACTCAATAAACTTCTGGCCCAGGTAGCAGAGTTCTGCCAGCCAGCTTTACGAGCACGTATTTTTAAAGAGGGCATCACACGAAGCAGCCATATGTCCCTGTGAATCCCTTTGTCAGCGAAGCCCATTAGGTCCCATACCTAAAATCATGGCAGGGAAAGGTCTGGACTCCAGCAAGCCAACAGTCTGCACAAAAATTCACAACTAGTTGGAATTCTACTCTAAACCACCAAACATGCGTGCTAAGTATGCTCAAGTTCAATTACAGTCGATTAAATCAGTTTTCATACATGTCTTAGACTACTTATGCTATATTTGTTAGCTAGAAAAAAACAGTACGTGAATCTGCTTTCACATAAACTGCCTCGATTTATGAAACTGAAAATTTGTCACTACTTGCTGTAACAGTCATTTTGTCCTCAAGTTACATAAAAATAAAATTCAAGTTAACACTTAACCTGGCTAATTTATAGTCATCAGATTGACAAGACAAGTAACACATAAACAAAGGGAAGTAGATTCATTCAGGAAAAGCATTAGCTTTGTCAAAGAGGCAGGTAACTGTGTCCCAGAGGTCATTAAAAAGATTCAGCCAGTCAACCCGTTATAAACAGTTTGAAGCTCAAGAAGAGCCCAGAAGCTCTCTGCCTTCCCAACTTCTGTAATGATGACTTACTGCAGTGCAGAAAGTCAGATCATTTAAGTCTTGTTTCAATAATTAAAACTCCTGACTGCTAGAACTTCCAAAGAAAGGAAGGAGACCATCACTTACGTTTTCAGACCAGGCAACGTGCTGGAACGTACGCTCTCAGCTGAACCCACTGACCTATATTTGATTAGCTTCAGCCAGCAGATGAAAGACCCGGAATACACTGAACACCCTCACAGGTACTATACAAGGATTTCAAACTTTTTAACGGCGAAACCGAGGAGTCGGAGATTCTCCAATCATTTCCAAACAGATTTTGCCATTTGTTCGCATGATGCGGTCACTATCAATGTTGGAGAAATGACAGCTTGTAATGCTTTATATGCTTCTGAAGTTTCCCAAAGTCAATGCAGCTTTACGAGGGCCAGGTAGTTAGTGCGCTTGGGCTTTTAAACGTTTTCTCTGGTGAAACAGCCTACAAGCTGCCTTTTCCTGAAAAGAATGCATTCATTTCCACTGAAAAGAATGCACGTGCTTCTAAGTGACTACTTATTGCTGGAAAACCAGGTTTATTTCATTACAAAAAAATATTACCGTTATTTATGAAAGTATGCTAACTCAAGCTACCTAGACTACACCACAGCAGCAAGTGAAGTTTTGTCATTGCTAGCATTAGATATGCATTACTAAAGCACCGAGCACTGCAGCCTAGAAGCATCATTCCCACTTAGGAGAGGGTTGGAGATCAGCTGTGACCCAGCCCTTTTCAATACGGAGTTGCTGGTTAAGGACACACCTATTATTTCCTACACAGACTCCAAAGAATGGCATTGTGTCTAGTGTTAAATATAGTATGTTCAACTTTGAAGCTCCATTGCTTCAAGTGCTCCAAGTGCTACATCTGTGCAATTCAACACATATTTAAGTGAAGCAGCTGCCATATGACTTAGGATGTTTTCAGTTACTGAATATCAACTTACACATATACTCCAATACCTAAGTTTCATAAAAAGCTTTCATTTATGAACCCTTCAGCATCAAGAAACACCGAGACCTCCCAGAGTCAAAGCACGGCAGCAGGTTTTTATCTTTGGATTATGCCAAGTTCTAGGAATCTGAAGGCAATTTCTACACCGCGAGCATCAGAGCCATACGGCATAGCGCGACCATGAACATTCCTCCACCTCCCTACTCTTGGAGGAGACCACGTAGTATACCACCAGGTGTTTCCATCCAACCTCTGTAAGTTCTCCAGTGAGTGAGAAGATGAATGGCAGAGTTGTCAAGCTAATTAGAAGGATAAGAGATTGAAGAGGCGGGGGGAAGGCCTCTTACTACGATACTGCCCAGAAGCATCACATTTGTCAGTAAGTCTTACCATCTTTTTAGCTACTACTGATACTGCAACGCTCAAATGAACGCATAGAAAGAGCCTGAGAAACAGGAATTACATACCTTTGCCCTTCGAAAGGGTGGAAAAAACTGGAAGAATGTCACACGACACGCCTAGAATCAAAAGTTATTGCTAGCCAAAAACACTGGCCTCTCCCAAGGCAGCACTGGAGGCCGTAAGACTTGTCTGGATTTTTTAGTTAGCCGTATGCTGCAACAAGGCTAGCTACACCTCATCTGCCAGAAGAAAAAAGCCTCAAGCTAGCACCTTGCCAACTCTCAACTCCAGTGAAAAGGCATTGTGCCTCAAGACAATGGGAATAGGTGCTCACTTGCAAGGCAACCCCAGAGACTCCTGGCTTGAATTCTCATGGAATAAACCCATTTCCCTTTGCACTGAAGGGAGCCAGGAGCGGTCACAGTCAGCCATCCCACCTCAGCAAAGGACCTGCTCTAGCTCCCTGTATCCCACACCTAGTCTGCAACTAAGCATCCGACTACGATATTGAAAGGGACTACGTTAGAAAAAGACATCAGGCTTTACACAGAAAGAATTGAGGTTAAAGAAGGGTTTTACCAATAGCTGGACCAGCAGCACTGTAAGCTACAGGATGAGAAACCACAATGCTGACAGCAATTCTGACCAAAGAGGTGCCTGCTCAGAGTTCAGCAGCAGCACTGAAGCTCCTGCAAAACAGAGATGAGGAGCACCTGAACTTGCTCTGAGCAAGACATCACACGCCTTCTTTATCAGTTGTTTCTTCCACCTCTTAGGAAACTGCTTTGTCAGACTTCACAAAGCTGGTGGCCAGGATCTAATGCTCTGAAGATCAACAGGAGACTTCCAGCAGGAATCTCTCTAGACTGTAGTGCTTTTGATCGTATCCAGCAGCAGCTCTGACACACACCGGGAATTTGGACCCCCAACCCAGGTCCTGTCCTGGCACCCAGGACCAACAGCGAGACTGAGGCAGGCTGTGGAGCATGGAGCGTGCACTTCTAACACCCCACAGCAGGGCCACATTAACTCAGGTTGCCTGGGGTCTTTTCTAGAAATATTTCATTACCCCAAGGATGGCAATCCCATCAGTTCTCTGCATTTCTGTTCCAGTCACAGACTACCTTCATCACAATTTTTTCCTAATAACCCAGGTCACTTTTTCCCTGTTGTGACTTGTGTCCACTGCTTCTTGCCCTCGGCAGCACCACAGCGAATGCCTGGGACCCGAACCGGGGCAGCAGCATCCTCCTGGTTCTCCGGCTGGGTCAAGGTCTCAAGCATACCGGGACTCGTGCCCTGTGGCACACAGCCACCACGATTGAGCAGACACTAGCAGTCTAACACTGTTGCAGGTGGACTTTCTGAGCCTCCCTTCCATGCACCACCAGCATTTCTGTTCGTTAGTCCTGCTCACTCAAGTAGGAATAAGAAGCACCAGATTTTCCAGAGAACTCACATTTCTGGTCCCTGCTGTCCCAGACATACCAACATTAAGTACAAAACCCAAAGAACTAGCCAGCAGTATCTTTGTTTTTGCCAAAAACTTGAGTAGCTAAAAAAAAAAACCCATCATTTTACTGTTTACTGGCAAGATCAAAAAGTTATGATGAGATGAAAGCACTTCACAGCATGCTTAATGAAACAGAAGCATTGGTGGGATTCACTTAACCAACAATTAGACACCTATATTGAAGCTACACATCTAAGCTTTCTCTAAAGTGACAGAGAGGCGTATGTACTGCCACGTTCAGATGGATGAAATTTCTTATTTTCCTTCGCCCCAATTACAGGAGGCTAGACAGCTAGCCCATGCTGACAGTTCAGCTTTTACCGAGCTAGTTATGCTAGAGGAATCCCATTTCAGAAAAGGAAGGGAAGAGGATAAGACATGGACTGCAGCAAGCCTTTGGAAGGTGTCAAATTAAGATTGCTACCTAAGGAACTGGAAACATCTAGATACTGCTACCAACATTTTCAACTTTCTTTAATTATCAAAGTTCAGACATTTACTCTAGATCTGCAATACTAAAATAGTTTAAGAAGTGCAATCGAGTTAGTTACCTACAGGGAAGTCAGCTGCCAGTGAGGTCTGGTGGTGAGGAAGGACAGGTAACACGCCTACGGTCAGAAGGGCAGGAGAGATGACACTTGGCATTCAATGGGTCAGGCATCAATACATTAACTTCATATGCCTGAAGTTAATAACTGAACATCTGAAGTAAAACGTAAAATCACCTTTACTCTAGAAGACTAAAATGCTGGTGAGACCAAGTTACGACATAACCACCTCAGAGGGCAGAGTAACTTTTTATTCGGGACCAGGTGCATACTGTTCAGTGAACACTGCCATGAAACAGACAAAAGAGTTCGATCTTATAAGCCACAGATGACACAACTTGACAAGATCAGCTTTAACGAACCTTCCGATACCCTCGTAAATCAAAGGACAGGCAAGTAAGTGGTACCGTACCCTGACCTAAAATGGGTAACCTGAAGTTATCGCAGTACTACCCATCTTCGTAACCACATCTTTTAAGGGTTCTGAAGCTCAGATCTTGGGCCAAGACAGCCTCCCACTGAGGATGATATCTTCATCAGTGACATAGACAGCGGGATCAAGTGCACCCTCAGCAAGTTTGCAGGTGACACCAAGCTGAGTGGTGCAGTTGACACACCTGAAGGACGGGATGTCACCCAAAGGGACCTGGACAGGCTGGAGAGGTGGGCCTGTGCGAACCTCAGGAGGTTCCACAAGGCCAAGTGCAAGGTCCTGCACCTGGGTCAGGGCAACCCCCGGTATCCATACAGGCTGGGGGATGAGGGGATGGAGAGCAGCCCTGCGGAGAAGGACTTGGAGGTACTGGGGGATCAAAAGCTGGACATGAGCCGGCAATGTGCGCTCGCAGCCCAGAAGGCCAACCCTATCCTGGGCTGCATCCCCAGCAGCGTGGCCAGCAGGTCGAGGGAGGGGATTCTGCCCCTCTGCTCCGCTCTGCTGAGACCCCCCTGGAGCCCTGCGTCCAGCTCTGGGGTCCTCAGCACAGCACAGACATGGAGCTGTTGGAGCGGGTCCAGAGGAGGCCACAGAAATGGTCAGGGGCTGGAGCCCCTCTGCTCCGAGGCCAGGCTGAGAGAGTTGGGGCTGTTCAGCCTGGAGAAGAGAAGGCCCCGGGGAGACCTTAGTGCGGCCTTGCAGTGCTGAAAGGGGCCTCTAGGAAAGATGGGGACAGGCTTTTTAGCAAGGCCTGTGGTGACAGGACAAGGGGTGATGGGTTTAAACTAAAGGAGGGGAGATTTAGGCTGGATAGAAGGAAGAAATTGTTTACGCTGAGGGTGGAGAAGCCCTGGCACAGGTTGCCCAGAGAGGCGGTGGAGGCCCCATCCCTGAAACATTCCAGGTCAGGTTGGAGGGGGCTGTGAGCAACCTGATCTGGTTAAAGATGTCCCTGCTCACTGCAGGGGGGTTGGACCAGATGACTTTTAAAGGTCCCTTCCCACCTAAACTGTTCTGTGATTCGATGATGTTGATCACAGCCCTGTCGTACTGCAGTACTAAAGGAACTCCCAGTACATAAAGCAGCACACCGCACCAGACCCACGCTATTGGGAAGAGACTGTTTCCAGCACTCCTCCTGATCCAACATTTGCTTCAGCATATCCAGTATCTGTAGAGCTAATCATTAGTCTGAATATGAAAAAATACCAATTTGAAAAGCATCCTTGAGGAAAAAGCTGTACAGGCATGGATGCCAGTGTAGGTATTCCATACTTAACAGCAATCAAGCAAGCAGGCCTCTCGCAGGGAGAGTCAAGTCAAGATTTTGGAAATGCAAGACACAAATGGGTATTTCTCCAGGTTATGCAGTATAAAACAGTCACAATCCTAGTGGGAAAGAAAGCCTTGAGTTGTTTTATCTACAGATAAGAACAAAAACATGCAGAGACTTCTAGTTAAACCCACACAAGACTTCTAGTTAAACCCACACAGAAAAGAAAAACCCACACAGTTAAGTTGTACTGAAACACTAAACATTCAAGAAGACTTGCAGCAGCAGCTCTGGTCCCTTTCCTGTTTCCCCAGGGCCAGACAGGGAATTCCCAAAGCACTGGGAATCTGACAAACCCATTCTTCACAAAGCATTTCTGAACTACCTTACCCCTGTCACAAGGGTCACACAAAACCCTTCTCCACGTGTCATCAGAAGGTCACGGAGCAAAACAGGCACCGGCTGCCACTGCCAGGGAATCCGTGCGGCCTGCTCTCATCCAACATCTTTCCCGGCCATTTCTCAGCCGCAGGCAGGATGAAGTTTCCTGGCAGGGGCAGCCCGCTCCCAGCCGCCATCCTTCCCCAGATTCTCCTCCTCTTTCCTCCACGATGCTGCTAACAAGCAAGAACACGCTGCCCTTCCGCAGCTCCAGAAAGGCGGAGGACAAGAGCAGCAGTTGCCACCTGAATGGTGGAAGTGGCCCACACCCTGCTCCCAAGGGCTGCCAGGAGCAGGTACGGTGAGCATGGCCTGCCAAGACAAAATCCCACGCATGCAGCACCGCTGGACTACAGGCAGCAACATCTGCTTAGCACAAGCTAAAAAAAAAACCCTTCAACTTAGGATTTCTTTTTTTCCTATTCCCTGATGAAGTGTTTATCAATAGACTCTCAACCGATTCTCTAATTACATATCAATATTAACTTTAAGGGTAGAAAAGATTAAGCATTTTCTCAGGATAAAGAGAGGGGAGTAACAGATTTTGCTTTCAAAAGAGGTAAATCAAGAAGTCAAGAGGAAATCACTTCTCCGTACCCCCCTGTTGTGCTTATCACTCAAGAACGCACTAAAAAAGTGTCCTTGGTTTCTAAAATGAAGGCTGCATCCCTGCTTACCAGTTCCTGAGCAAGTTTTCTACCAACGTCAACGGGCATTTCATTTGGTAAAATTCAAGAGCAGACCAGGGATTATTCGGACAGCCTGTCACAAGCTACAGGCCTGCACTCCGAATCTGAAACACTTTACCCCAGAAAATGCTAGCGACTTCATCCTCTCTTTATCTTTGCCACTTACTTTTGAAGCGACAAGTTCAGTGTCCTCCCGGACACAGCACTGGCTTACATGGAGCAGCCAGCCTCCACGTGCTCCTTCCCATTTGTCTCCGCTTCTTCTGATCATACTTAGCACATTTAGGTAACAGCTGCCTATTCATTTCAGTTGAACATAAATAGCATGTCAGTGCAAGGACAAACAGAAAAAGGAGCAGCAGGGCTACGTGTCCTGTGCTGCCACCACACAGGTATGTGCCTGAGTAAGGAGTTCAGCAGCGTTCTCAATCTTCACCAACTGTTTTTTGCCCCGAGGCAGCGACAGCAGAAGCACAGGGAGAGAAGCAAGCCCAGTTTAGGGTTTGTTTCTTACTGGGGGCAGGGAGGAGGGAACGCTAGGCACTGGCACTGCTGCCAAGCGCTTTGTTAGCATGGAACAGCGACCCTAAAGTGAATTTTCACAAGTAACCTCTCAGTATGAGGCCCACCTATTCCGGTGTTTCCATGGCCCCAGATGCCCTACGCACTCTGCCAGTACAGATTTATACGGTAACGTAAGGACCCCGATCAGGGAACTGATCCAGCTCAGCTGAAAAAAATAGCTATGTTAAAAAAAAAAAAAAAGAGAAAGTTTCCAGCCAGCTCAGTTCCTCAGCTCTTCACCATACAGCTATCCACACACTTCTCATCAGCGCTGCGAGGCATGCACAACCAAAACTGCTGCTCATTAT
The DNA here is from genome assembly GCA_013401315.1 of Balaeniceps rex. Lineage (NCBI taxonomy): Eukaryota > Metazoa > Chordata > Aves > Pelecaniformes > Balaenicipitidae > Balaeniceps > Balaeniceps rex. Next base: position 50,098 of record VYZW01017750.1, read on the forward strand.
CCATGGCCCTAAAAAACCACAAAAAACCAAAACCCTGAACACCCTCAATCACACTCTAAGTCCAGTTCGCTCTGTAACCCTTCTCCTGGGCGTCCCAGCAGACAGAGGTGAGGAGAAGCACTCTCTCCAGGCCAAACAATACTCGTTCCACCTCCAGCAACCAAGGGCTGAGGGGATTCCCAAGCTCGAGACCGCATCCAGACCATCATGTCTAACAGCCACCGATGGATCCACTTCAACTTTCTACTTTCACTGTGAACCCATTTATATTTTCCCCTTCAAAATGTCCCATGACAGCAAGTTTCACAGCTCAATTACCTATGTGTAGAAATGATTTCTGCATCTCTTGCTGCCCGGTGATTTCTGGACCCCATGTCATGGAAACGACTGAACAGGAGTTGGGGTGGGGCTGTTGTTGGGGGGGTGGTTTGTTGGGTTTTTTGTGTTTTTTTCTAATTCACTTGCTCCATGTCAGGAGTCAGATACAGACTGAACCCACAGCCTGGGCACAATATAAACAAAACTCAAAGGTAGTTGCTGCTCCCGCAAGCCAAGCTATAGATACGAGACAGAAAAGGAACATAAGGAAAAAGCAATGCACTGCTTTCAACTGCTGTAGTAATACTCTTTTTTTGGACCCCAGAACCTACTTGTTTTTTCAACTTCATTGCAACCACCATACAGCTAAAAGCATTTTCACTATTCAAAACATAATTTGCACCTAGTTTGTTTTCCCACAATCTATCAAGTTTTTCCCCATTCTTTATCTGGGACTCCTTCCTTCCCAATATTAATACATCACAATCATGGGCAAACAAATCCTCACAAGATTTACAAAGGAACTTGTTATATTTACTATTTTCGGTACCTGAGGACTGATTTTGAAAAATGTCACTGCTTAAATGTACCAATATGCAATTATTCCAAAGCAAGTGCTTAGCAACTCAAAATCACTTCTAATAAAGGCCAAAGAAATTAAAAAAAAAAAAAAAAACACCCTGAGGGAAAAAAGGGGATTTCATCAGAAAGTAGTTTTCATATACCTCTGCATTTAAAACAATACGGTTTTGCACGCTCCTAGCACAGCTTTGGCATCAAGACCTTGCTGTGTTCAGAATAAAATACGGGGTGCTCAAATCATTCTGCTTTTTCTCTCACTCTTTGCATTTGTAGAGTTACAGTCAGCGTGAGTGGAGAGCAGAAATACAGAACACAACGGCACCTTCAGTATGGGTTAAGATCCATGAAAGCTTTACCTACATCAGTAGCATTTAGAGGGAATCTCTCAATGATTGTATACGTTTTGTTCACTTGAGCACATTACTAGAGGTAGTCCGATTTCATGGGAAAACATTTTTCGTGACTCATCTTAATTTGCATTTTACTTAGTCAAACAATAGCAATTATACGCTCGAGTTCAGTTTTGACATTCAAATTTTTAGCCAGACATCCTTGCAAGAACAGCCCTCTCCACCTGCTTGCGCGCAGGCAAAGGCGCTTTACCTGCTGACCCTGAGCAGCTCCACAAAGCGTGCCCACAGAGCTCCGGCAGATCATTTTTCGAGGGTTCACTTCAAGCTGTCATCAACTTGAGATGTTGAACGCCAATAAAGAATTGCTAAAGAAAATTAAGATCTCACGTATACATTGACTGGAAGCTACTTATACTAACATTTTTAGTATTAAATATAAAGAAAATCTGCTGGTAGCATGAGTGGCAGCAGAGAAACTACTAAAGCTAGTAGCGTTTGGGGAGGGGGGAGACCAGGCAGCAGTCCGTTTAAGAGAAACGTCCAGTTCTCAACACTTAGGAGCACCAGGGAGCAACATCACTGCCCAGAGGAACAGCTACCACCAACAGACCTGACCTAACTGTAGAATATCCCTAGAGCACGACTGAAAAGTCCGTACAGTTTCTCAAAAAAAGATACCATAAAAATTATTTTTGCACCAGAGAATTACTGAAGAGCTATTAAAAATAAGAATGTTTTGTGATAGACTAAGTCTTCTATAATTTATTCCTTTTCTACCTGCAAACAGCAACACAGCATTTGAGGACGAGGCCCCTGCTCTCTCCAGGGAGGTTACGATGACTTAGGGATTCTTGCAGAAGAGCCATCTGGGTGATTTATAGTACCTCTAGACAGGGTAATGAAATCATTCACACAGGCACCTCATCACATCCAAAAGCTTAACTGCTGTTTTAGCAGGAAATATTAGATTGAAGTGATTCGAAGTCAAATGTTAGAGAGAGTATACCGAATTACACGTATAGTAAATCATATCCAAACTGCCATCATGGATTATGCTTAATCAGTCCTCAGAACGTGTAAAGACAAAAGTAAGTGAATACAAGTTACTAATGCGAAGTAGGAATGCATTATTATTGTATCTTCACTTACATATGCAGACAAGCCTTTGGTTTTATACCATTAAAACACTTCCCCCCACTCGCCTTTTATATCCACAGGCTAGTTTCAATACTCTTCGAGACCCGCCTTTTCCTACAAAGACTAGAAAGACTGAAGCAGGCCCTGCTTACAGCCATCAGAACTGCTGCATGTTTCACATGCTTGACCATCTCAGGTTCTCAGTGGAGCCCAGTGTAAACACAAAGCATGAATCAGAGCTAACAAGCTACCAAGTATTTTTTTTTTTTTTTTAAATATAAGGGGAGATTCAGCCAATAAGCCAGTCACCTTCAATGTCATCTACTGTGTACACAAGTGCTTTGGAAACAGTATTTCCTTGTCACTACAGGTCAAAGACTCCATCTGAGGTTTTTCCTGAAACTCTTCTCTTCCGGCTGCAAAACCAGCCCAAGTTGCACAGCTACTGCGGTGGGATTTATCACAGCAGGTACCACCGGGCAAAGCACATTTCCAGGCTCCGTGTTACGTTCCTGGATTGCCATTGCTGCCATCACCACTGCAGCAGAGGAAAACCTGAGAAAGTCTAAAAACTGTAGTTACCGGTGGTAATTTGAGATAACGCATTTTCAGACAGGTTACTCTCTGTTGTAATAATGCGGAGAATGACTACATGGACAGGTGGTTTAACCCAGTTCAAGATTTTTCTGTCATGGATGGGCTGCTTTTTAAAAGGTGCTAACACAGAATCTCCCTTTCAGCTGACACCGCTCGCACAGACACTTTCCCACCAGGTTTCCTCATTAACCAATTACTTACAGAAGAACCAAGGAAACAATACATTTAAGGTGTCTTTGGGCACTTCAGCACCCAGAATTCAGCACCACATGGAAAATCTATCTGTACCCCAAAATCTGCTAAATTTCACCATGAAGACGCAAGTCTGACACATTCTGACACACCAGCCAGTCATCAAGTGATGTTCACAGCTACCAAACCTAGGCATTTAGTTTAGAAAATAAAACTTGTTTGCCTTCCAGTGTACACGCACTACAGTTTCTTTTACATACTCCAGAAATACCTACTGGTCTAAATTGGTTTGACTGTTCAGAAATGCTTCCAAACTCTGCATGTGCACACTTGCTACTAAACCTGATGATACTCTGCTTGAACACCCAAAAACTGCAGTGATATAGACGAAGAACTAATTGCTAAAACCACTAATCACTAAACGCAAAAGTTCTCTGCAGCAAGAGCCACTGTATATCCACTGACTTCGTAACTAAGACATTGACTATTTTTAACTTTGAGAATTGAAATAAACCTTCCCAGCAAACTCCGAAAGCAACAAACGTCATGTGATCCAGGCGAGAATTTGCCAAGCAGCGCAGAATTACACTACGGTCACGGCAGCAAAATAAATACAGCCTTCAACAGTCAAGGTATGCGACGTTAAGAGACGAGATAAAGCAACTGTCGCACACCCACCCCCAAAACAATTAACCAAAACCCCAAGTTGAAGCCCCAAGAGCTTTTAGGTAACAATTGTGTCTTGACACTTAGTCTTCCCAACTGTACTTTCCTTCACTTTAAATTACCCAGGCCTTGCTTAAGAGCGTCTTTTTACGTCTCGTAGTCTGAGCTGCAATTTTTAGGGTGACGTTTCGACACTGATGAGGAAGTAGGCAGGAGAGTACTTACACCTAGCACTAAGATTTACACTGATACTCTAATGTTCTGCTACCCTTGGTGAACACCTGTATGGCCAATCATTTAAGGGACTTCCATCAAGCACAAAAAGCCAGATTCAATTCAAACCGCCCCCCCCCAAAAAAAGGATTTTCTTTTTTCCAGATGCATGGTAGGTATCTGCACATGTCACACCAGCAGGTACTGCAAGAAAGAGCAGAGGCATGAATTCTCTTAAATTGCCAGAGTCGGTCACCAAGGTTAGAAGCTGCTGACCTGAACTCTTCATCTGCAAAACAAGACAGTGTTCAGGAGAAGAAAAACAAGACCCTCCAATAAACCTAGGGAGAAAGGATGTTAGGCACAAGGCCTGTCTCACAGCATAGATTAAATAGAAAGAGGAAAGCCTAGGAAACTACACGGCTCTCCTTCGTGATGTCGAAGGAACTCCCATAGTCAGGAGCTGCACACCAATGAAGGGCTGAAGTCAGCTTTGCCAGAAGCCCGGCGGCTCGCTTGCAAGCGAGGGAAGGAGAGCTTTGTTGGGTGAGAAAACAGACCCCACCCACAAGTGTAATCATTTCTGCTAAGCCACATCAATAGCGGTGAAGACTCTGTGCAGGGATGGCAACCCCACCTCCCTCCTGCGTGCAGGGGGGCTAGAGATTAGCCAGGGACGGGAGGAGCCAGGTGGGCTCTCGCTGTAGCTGGCAGAGGGTGTGGGGGACAAGCTGCCAACGCAGCCCCCGACAGAGGGAAAGAGAGGGTCGCTCAGGGTCACCGGCAGCAGAGAAAACTGCTGCACTCGACCCCGGAGAGAAACCAAATCATTCCTCCCTGCAGCGGAGGCGAAGCCGGTGTCGGGCGTGACCAGGGCAGCCGGCTCTCCCGGGATTTCGCGTCCACAGCGAGAGCAAGGAGGCGAAAGGGGGGCGGGACGACACGGACATGGGGTCCCTGGGGACCCTCGGACGCGGGGGCTGACACAAGAGGAGAAAAGATGGCCAAAAGCTGCCAGGAAAGGCAGGGAGCAGGGGTGCAGCCCCCGGGGGCAGGGCAAGGCTGCAGGAGCCCGCCGGAGCGGGAACGGGGGCTGAGGGGGGGGCTCCGCTTGAGGGGGCCCGGCCGAGGGGGTGCCGGGGGCGCGGAGCCCCGGGGCGGGCACTGACCGATGGTGGAGATGAAGGTGGTGTTGAAGGCATCGTCGGAGAAGCGGAAGAGCACGCAGGTCTTGCCGACCCCCGAGTCCCCGATGAGGAGCAGCTTGAAGAGCAGGTCGTAGGTTTTCTTCGCCATGGGGAGGCGCGGCGGCCGCCGCCGCCCGCTCCGGCCCCCTGCTCGCCCCCCCC
>VYZW01017750.1:56174-67095 GCA_013401315.1 Balaeniceps rex
CCCCCCCGGCCCCCTCAGGGACCCTCCACTGCCGCCGGCGGCGGCCACAGGCCCTGGGACTGGCCAGCCCCGGCCGAGCCTCACCGGGCCGCCGGCCGCTGAGGCCGCAGCCGCCGGGCCCGGCACGCAGGGCCTGGTCCTTGGATCCCCCGGGGAAGGCGAGGGGCGGTCGGCACGGCCCTGTGGCGGCCACTCGAGAGCCGGTCTGAGCCCAGCGCCGGCTGGTGACAGGCATGGCCATGGCACCAGTGCCGGGGGACCAAAGGCGTACGAGGGCCCTGAGCTCCGCAGCCCAGCAGCGCCTACGAGCAGCGGGAGCCGGGCCCTGCGCTGAGGGACATCCCGGGCAGCCTCGTGCAGGCTCTGCCCGAAACGGGGAGCAAAACCCGGGCAAACCCACGGGCTGGAAGGAGGGGACTCGGGGACTCAGCCGCCGCGGGGAGCCCGGGTGCCTCCCCTCCTGCACGTCGTGTGTTTGCAATGGACCCGGGCAGCCACACGGTGGGCGCTGGGTCACACCGCCGGCAGAAGTGAAGACAATTCCCGGTGACTACCTGGGCATTCGGTCACAGCTCCTGCTCTTACCGGACCGGAGAGCGAACCCTCCCATAAGAGCCGAGCTGCAGAGTCACCACTGAAGCCACTTGAAATGCCCCATCGCGGGGGGCTGCTAGAGGCCCCGTCGCTTCAGCATGGGGAGGAGCAGCCCTTTCCAAACAAGTGAGCGCTCGCGCACATCCGAACCCAAGCCACCCCGCAGTGCGATCCAGCGTGCTGCCAATGGCGATTCCCTTACATAATTAAGTGCTCTGCGATCAGCAATTTCCCGTTGTTTGCAGGACGAGTTACCTCGAAAGGTTTAATACCAGCAGCATGCCTCCCACCCGGCCCCTCCCAAAGTACGGCTTAGCGCATCCCTGAAGATGGGCACTGGCGTTTCTTTCCTTTATATTTTGATTTCTCAGCTTTCACGGCTCCTGCTTGCAGGCACGTTTCCCCCGCAGTTGAGTGGGGTACAAGCCTCTGTCTCAAGAAACCTTGAACTCTCGCAGCGGGTTCTCTCCAGGAGCTGACGCAGCAGATAGGGCAGGAGTTTGCGGCTCCACAAAGAAGGTTTATTTTTAGCGCTGTGCTAGATCAGTTTAAGGGCACCGTACAGAACGCTTCCTGTCTACAACTGAGCAGATAAGGAGGAAAACGCCGGCATCCATGGAGAGCTCCGCAGCGAAGGCGCTGCCACAGATACTGGCTGGGGACCCACAGGCAGGCGGCCTCCAGTCAGTCCCCAAAGGTTTATCGGCAGAAGCACATTGCTAGATGTTTGCACCAATGTTTACAATAACCTTTTGTCCTAGAGAGTTTGTTAATGGGCTTCAAAGAAGTTTATCTTTTAGGATCCCAAAGAGGAAGCAATATGAAGTCTCGCGTATCCCACCGCAAACAAGACGGTATTTTCCGTCTGACGTCTAAGACTGGCCTGATATTAAATGTTACCCCCTGAGGGAGCTGGTCCTGCAGAAGACACCCCACCAAGGACAAGGACACCCTTGCTTTTGGTTGCTTGGGGGGTCCTGGTCAGGAGACCCATCACTGCAGGGCTGGTAGATTTGGGGATGTCCAGGGAGAGGCGGAATGGTTCTCACAGCTCTCCCCACATGTCCTCCCAAGGATCTTCTGTCCCGATCTCAGGAGGGCACTGATCTGATGTGAGGAGGGGTAGTTACCAAATTAGGAGGAATGCGGTGCAAGGGGAGAGCCAGCAGGACCCAGCAGCCTCTTCCCGGATGTCAGAGCCTGCTTGCCAGGAACAGCTGAGCCGCGGGGGTTGCAACACCACGCCGCAGATGCATGCCCTCCAGATCTCGCCATGGGGAGGGGAGAAGTGAATCACAAGCAAGTTGTGCAACAGTATTTAAGTTTGGGAGGTTTGCTTGAGGAGAGCGGCAACATGCTAGGCTTGCTGGTTGCTCAAATCCTCTCACAAAGCAGGGCCCAGCCCTTGGTGTGCACAGGGATGATCTTTGTCATCCAGGAGGCTTCAGTGGCCCCACCGCCGCAGCGAACAAGCGGCTTTGTTTTCTCCAACTCCTCCCCCAGCCAAGGCAGGGACAGGGGCTTTGCTGCTCGGCCACAGGCACGGGTCAGGCCAGCTGAGGAGGTTCTGGTCCCACCATTTCTGGTTCCTCACCTTCAGGATGAGCTCCCACGGAGCCCTCCAGCACAGACCCTCCCAGCCCTCTGCCACCTGCAGCTCCCAGCTCTTCAGGAACGGCTGGAACCCAAAACTTGTGTAAGGACAAGAGCCCCGATGGAGCTGGCGGTAACAGCCCCAGGTGCTCAGCACGTTGTCTGAGGAGGAACACAAAAGGGGTTGAAGTTGCTCCACCTGCTGCCGAAGACACCATCCTCTTGGCAGCGGTGACCCCAGCATGGTCCGTGCTGCGAGTACCCTGGGCACCAGACCAGGAGCTCTGAACTCCAACCACCCCTCTGGCTGTAGGCACACGCAGTGCCCAGCTGCCATTTTGATTTCGCTGCTGTTGTCATCGAGGCAGGGCAACTCAAAATAAATAAATACCAAACTGTACCCAGGAGCTGGGTGAATTTTTTGAGACACCCCTGGAGAGCCCAGTGTAAGAAATCAGCTTCGTCAAAAAGATGAATTCTTGAGGAGGGGAAGTAAAAGCGATGCAAGGAGGGTCCCCCGCACTGCTTTTCTCTTTTGCAAATACTTGCGTACGTGGTGTTGGGTCTCACCAGGCTCCCCAGCCACCCTCCTGCCTCCAGCTGATCTGCACAGCCAGACCGAGCAGCTTCCAATAAGGCCATTTTGCCAGTGGCAGGATGGGCTGGTGTTTGGAGCAGCTCCTACCACCGCTGCTGGCGGAGTCAGGCTTCCACCGCTTTGGATCGCACACCCTTGCCTCTTACCCCCTCTGTCTCCCAGGAAGGGCTGTAGTAGACAGCCAGAGAATAAGAGGAACAAGAAAGGCAGCTCCACGTCCCTGAAACAGGGACCCTCTCCCCCATTTTCTGTTCCAGCTGGCACCACCCTGTCGAGAGCAGAAGGACTTGGTCAGCACTTCCAGGTGGCAGGGAGGATGCAAAGGTCAGGCAGAGCCCAGCGCACCTTTGGCAGAGGGCTCGGTGTGCCGGACACGTCTCTTACTTCTGCACAGTCACCTCGGCTTGGCTTCTGGCAAGGCAGTGCCAGCACGGGCAGCTCAGCAGGGCTCTGCCCAGCGGCGGGCAGCACGCTTGGACACATCCGAGGAGCTTTCTGCCCTCGCCGCTGCCCAGTCCGGCTCCGCGCAATGTGACGGGGCAGACCTCGGCCATGCGCTCGCAGGGGCTCCTTCCCCAGGTTTAAGGACCTCGGTCTTCCCGTGCCGCTGCCTGGCAGAGGGACAGCCGCCCCCCTCCAAGAGGTTCAGCCCCTCTGTCTGCTGCCAAAAGTTTCTGCCCTCCGGCCGTAGCATCACTTGCTTATGCTGGGTCATGATCCCGTGCTGCCGGCGAGCAGGGGAAGAAGCTCCGCATTGTTGTCGTCAGTGCTTTGCAGAGCCAGTCACTGCCTTGTTTTCTAAGGTTTTTCACCAGGGAGCGAAGCAGAGATTAGAACAAGGGACTGAGAAGCAGCGATTGCCGGCTCGCTGCCGCCGCTGAATGGTGCTTTGACCTCCGGCAAGCGGCAGCACCGCTTCCCCCCCAGTGCCCGGGGACTTGCTGCGTACCTGGCGCAGGGGCAGCGCCGCCTTCGATTCCTTATTCTTTGTGGAGCAGCTTGAGGTCTCTGAATGAAGGGCTCTGTAGAAGCACATTAATGATAAATAAGTGGTTACCTACAAAGGAAGGTGGGGCGTTAGTCCCTGGATTTGTGTAGAAAAGGGCCTGCCCCACACACCCTGGGGATTTATTCTGCTTACAGGAGGGTTTGGAGGGATTTTGGGGGGAGCGTGGGAACGCCCCAGTGCATTTGTTGAGCGCTGTGCAATCAGAGCTCAGCCTCTTTCAATTACATCTTGCCAGCAGATTATTAAATCCTTTAATCTGTGAGCAATGATGCTGATCTAGTTGCCTTACAGACATTGCTCATACCACATCTGTTGAAAACCCGGATCCAAGATAAAAGCCTGGAGCCTCCCACGTGGTTGCCAGCCATCCCTTTTCCCCCCTCTCTCAGCTCCCGTGGGACAACAGCAGAGATGGGAAGAAGGATGGTGGGGCACAGCCCTGGGGCTGCGGGACCTCAGCAAGCGGCTGCAGAGTTCCCCCAGGTGACGCAGGAGTTGGGGCAGAGCCGGGACGCCGCTCGGAGGCCACAGACAAGGGGCATTGGGCACGTGTAGGCTCCCAGCCGGCAGCCCCCGAAGCCAGGCAGGGCTGCAGCTCCTTCCAGCCCCCCCGTTAGCGTGGCCGGTGATCGGCAAAGTGGCACAAGATACCACTAAGCCATCCAGCCCCACATCCCAATGGGAGTCATCCTCTGGGGCTGCGTCAGAGGGTCTTCTCCTCGAGGGTGGCCCCAAGGGCCTGCAGGAGAGGCAGCACTTTGCAGTAGCTTTTATTCCTCGTCTCCTGTTCGTCAGGAGATGCAGCTCATCGCTCACCCGTCTGTTTTAAGCGTCTAGGGGTCATTTGGAAAATGGGCAGTTTCCTTTAACGACCCGCCTGTGGATGGGAAGATGTTGGAGCTCTGCGCCCCGAGCTGGCTCCCGTACCGCCGCTGCCATCTAATTATAGAGGAGTCAGCTGCCGGCAAACTGATCCATCCTAAATCCAGGCTTAGTATGAGCTGCGCTTGCCCCTCCAACTCCCCCCGCTTTTGATATGGGGTGAATCTTCCACTGGAGCGATTCCCTTGCTGCCTTCCCAGGTGGCTATGGGAGCTCCCCTTTCCCTGCCCTCCCGTGCCATGCCCGGGCAGTCTCTGCTGCTCTATGAACGCTCAGGTTGCGGACCAAAAAAGCCAGAAAACCTATGATCTCAGTCCAAGGGATGGCTGGAGCCTTAGGCTGTGGCCGGTTGGCACCCGGGATGCTCATGGCAGCCACCTGCAGTCCCCTTCAGCAGAGCTCACCTCCCCTGGCTCCCCCAGCCAGCCCCGCACAGGCCTGCGCTTGGGCTGCCTTTTTCCATAGGTGTCGTGGCCAGGAGGTGGAGGCAGCCTGGTCCTGCCCGCAGGGTCCATAGGGGACGACCAGGAGCCGTTTCTCCCTCCAAGCCCTGTGCAGGGAACCAGGCTCACTGGGTATGGGGTGTCTGGGGAGAGGAGGAGGCGTTTGCAGCGTGAATCAGGAGGATTTAGCAGAAGCTGGAGGCTCATTCCCAGATATCTTTTGCAGAAGTGGCGTGGTAGGACACATCTCTCAAGTCACAGAGAAACAGAAAGGTGTCCCGTGCCGAGAGGGGAGACATGCCGGGGGTGGCAGCAGGGGGACCCCAGCGCAGGGTGGCCTTTGCTCTCGGAGAGGCTACGATGGGTGGCTGGAGCAGCTCCAGGTCCTGAGGAGAAGAGACCAGGCAAACATCAGCCGGTCCCAGCAGCAGGCAGCTCTTGGGCAAACGGCCCACCTCCCCCCAGCTCCGGCTGCTTGGCTGTGGGATGGGGCTCAGCTGGGGACACTGGGAGGCAGCTCACCCGAGGTTTGGGACAGGCGGCTCCTCGGGCACCCTCCACGCTCCCCAGCAGTGCCGGGAGGAGAGGAGCAGCCCGAGAGACTCTGCTGCTTGGCAAACTCCCACGCCAGTGACCCGGCACATCGAAACGGGGACAGCACGAGGGAGGCCGGGAGCGTGTGGCGGATGAGGAGTGACATGAGCAGACGGGGATATTGCCAAACTGAACCGCAAAACTGCCGCAGAGGAGGGAAATGGGAAAATAAATCCGGTGGATCTCTGGGAATGCTGGTGAGCTGGTTTGGGGGGAAAGCAGCCAAATGCCTGCCAGAACCCCAGCATCCCTTTCCCTCTGTAGAAGCCAAGAGAAGAAAGCTGAGAGCGAGAAGGGCCATCGGTGCGGGGCAGGTGAGAGGATCCAGTCTCTCAGCTGCTGCCCAAGCTGGGGACAGCATCACGCAGGGACGTGTCCTGGATAGGGACCTGGACAGGCTGGATCAATGGGCTGTATGAGGTTCAGCAAGGCAAAGTGCCGGGTCCTGCACTTGGGCCACAACAACCCCACGCAAGGCTGCAGGCTCGGGGAAGAGTGGCTGGAAAGTGCTTGGCAGAGAGGGATGGGGGGGTGTTGGTCGACAGCCGGCTGAGTGTGAGCCAGCAGTGTGCCCAGGTGGCCAAGAAGGCCACCAGCATCCTGGCTTGTGTCAGGAATAGCGTGGCCAGCAGGAGCAGGGCAGTGATGGTGCCCCTGTGCTGGGCACTGGTGAGGCCGCACCTCGAGTGCTGTGTTCAGTTCTGGGCCCCTCACTCCAAGAAGGACATGGAGGTGCTGGAGCGTGTCCAGAGAAGGGCGACGAAGCTGGGGAAGGGTCTGGAGCACAAGTGCTGTGAGGAGCGGCTGAGGGAGCTGGGGTTGTTCAGCCGGGAGAAGAGGAGGCTGAGGGGAGACCTTCTCGCCCTCTACAACCACCTGAGAGGAGGGTGCAGCGAGGTGGGGGTCGGTCTCTTCTCCCAAGGAACAAGCGATAGGACGAGAGGCAATGGCCTCAAGTTGTGCCAGGGGAGGTTTAGATTGGATATTGGGGAAAACTTCTTCACGGAGAGGGTTGTCAAGCCCTGGAACAGGCTGCCCAGGGAAGTGGTGGAGTCCCCATCCCTGGAGGTATTTAAAAGCCGGGCAGACGAGGCACTTAGGGCCATGGTTTAGTGGTGGACAGGGACGGTTGGACTCGATGATCTTAAAGGGCTTTTCCAACCAAATGATTCTGTGATTCTGTGATTCTGTGATTCTGTGATCCTTTCCCCACCAGGGAGGACGGGCTTTTCTCCAGGGCTGGTCCGGCCAACACCAATACCAGTTAGTCAAACCTCAAGAAGAAGCCTAAGGAGTGTCAACCCAATGCTGCCAGCATGGAGGCCATTGTCCCGGCTCCCAGCCCACGTCCCTGCTCCCAACCTGTGCACTGCTGTGTGTCCCCACAGCAGCATCCGCAGTGGGCTGAGGTCCCCCCTGGGGACAGCGGTGCCTCCTGGGACTCGGCCGGCTGTGGCAGGACTCTGCCCAGAGGGTGCTTGTTGAGCCCCAGCACCATTTTTCTGGCAGCGGCCAGGGTAGGAGGGTTTTGGCAGCCTGGGAGTGCTCCCGCTGCAACCTTGGTTTAAGCAAAGCGAAGGCATGACAGGGCTGGGCAGTGGCAGCGAGACACGCTGAATGGCACCGGGACCTGGGGAGGAGGGACCGTGAGGATGATGAGGAGCCGAGCAGGAGGAGGTGGAGGCCAAGTGCCATCAGCCCCGCTCTGCATCCCAGCCCTGAGTTGAGGCTGCGATCGGAGCAGCTTCGAGACAACCTTGGACAAGGGTTTGGGGAGGAGGGAGCTGGTGGCACTGGCCAGCCCCGCGCCGGGTGCAGCCGGGGGCTGAGCACCATCTGCCCATGGGGAAACAGAGCTGTCAGCGGCTCGGGGGAGCTACTGCGCTGGGGCACGTGGGGGAGGTCTCGGCATGTCCCTGGCACCCGTTCCCCTTGTGCATGGCCCCAGCAGAGAGCTCAGGGTGGCCCAACTGCCCCAGGGACCGCAGTGCTGAAGGAGATGGGATGGGGACCGCAGGGTCCCATGGGTGGCAGAGCATCACCGCCAGCCCCGGCACTGGGCATCCCTTCCCTCCCACATCTGCCAGGCTCCGGCTGATGCTGCTGCCCGGGCCAGGCAGCCAGGGAAACTGGAGAGGCCGGGACAGACCATGGGAAGGGCATCGCAAGGTCTCCTGCCACCCCTCTGCCAGCACCCGGCGCAGGCAGGGCCCTGCTGCCCGTCCACCCTTGCTGCCCCGCTGTCGCCGTGCCATGGATGTCGAGCTGGAGGGCTCTCCATCACTGCCACCCTCATCGGCACAGCCTCAGGCCTCACTACGAGTGACGCTGGCGTGATTTGGCTGGAGCCGCTGCCGGAAACCTGCCCGGCTTGGCAGGGCTTCCCTCCCGCTCCCCATTAATTCCTCAATGACTCCGGCCCACGGCTTTGCCGAGCCTGGGCAGCCCCGGAATCCCCCAGCCCCAGGAGATGCCTCACCCGGGGGGGCTGCCCCAGGACGGAGGGTGCCGGGTGTCCCAATGGCTGGGGGGGATATGGGGCCACAGCCCCCCTGGCTCTGCCCGGCCACCCGCGAGGGCTGGGAATTGGCTCATTTGGTGTTTTCCAGCATTTTTTCCAGCGCGGAGCGTCTCCCCGGAGCAGAGCTTGGCTGTGTTTCCATGGAAGCGTGGGGGGCTCGTGGGGCCATAGCCCCTTCCCTTCCCATCCCATCCCGTGCCAACTGCCGGCGTGGCCAGGGTGAGGGCAACAGCCGCCCATGTTGGGGTCCCTGCCGCCAGCTGCATGGGCAGCCCCCGCCTCGCCCCACGGCGGCACCAGGGACCTGGCACGGGCAGGGCCGGGGGGTCCCAGGAGGCAGTGGGGTGGGAGGAAACCCAAGGGGAAACTGCCCCCAGCGCCCCTCTGCTCAGCACCCCAGGGGGCTGGGGACCACTGGCGGCCAGGATGGGGCAGAGCAAGGGATGGCCAGGGGTGGCCCCGTGTCCCAGAGATGGCCGCAGTGTCCCAGGGGTGGCCGCAGTGTCCCAGAGGTGACTGTGTTGTCCCAGGGACAGCCTTGGTGGCCCAGAGGTGACCATGGCGCTGGCAGTGGTGTCTCAGGGTTGGCCACGGTGTCCCAGGGATGGCTGTGATGTCCCAGGGATGGCTGCAGTGTCCTGGGGGTGACCATGGTGTCCCAGGGGTGGCCACGGTGTCCCAGGGGTGGCAGTGGTGTCCCAGAGGTGCCATGGTACCCAAAGCCAGCCAGATTTCCACGGGATGGATACGGCCTTTCAGGGGTGTCTGTGTTGTCCCGACAGCAGCCACGACACCCAAGGGATGGCTGTGATGTCCCGGGGTGGCCATGGGACATGGGGACACGGGACGGGGAGGAACGGGAAAGCCGAGACTGTGGGAACCAGGACCCCCCACAGCCCCGCTGCAGCGGCAGCAGTGTTTTGGGGCTGACCCAGGCCCACGGTCAGGCCTCGAATGGCATCCCACCCCCCCACGGCACCCAGACCATGTCCCCTGTCCCAGCCAGCCCAGTGTCACCCCTGGGATGCTCGGCCCCACCTCAGCCGTGGCACTGACACCGGTGCGGTACCTGCAGCAAAAAAGGGAGGGGGCAGCATCCCTGGGGGGCCATAGAGACCCTCAAGCCCTGGGGTCTGGATGGGAGCGGGGTGGTGCCCCTCTCACCCAGCACAGGGACCTGCCGGGGGGGCCAGTGGGGCTGTGAGTCACTGCGCGTCTCCCTCCGCCCCGGGACTCACCCTGCACCCCACCCCGTGACTCAGGGCCTGGCAATCCACCCTCGCGGGCGCTCGGCCACCCACGCACCATCCCGCGTGGGACGTCACCCGCCATGCCACCGGGACCCCCGCTCAGCCAGGGCTGCCCCAGGGTCCCCCAACCCACACCCCCTCCTCGCACATGGGTGGGATAAAGCAGTGATGGGGGTCCCCTGGGGCCCACGGTGCAGCCCCCGTACGCACTGTATCCCCCCCGTGGGGCAAAGGCTGGGGGGCAGTGGGGGGCTCAGAGCTCTGTCCCGGCTGCTTTGGGGGCTGCTGTGGGGTGGGTGGCCCCATCCCCCTGCCCACGCACCCCGGGAATGGCCCAGGAGGAGCACAATGAGGGTCTGCTGGCCCTCCGGCCCCACTGCCCCGGGGACAGCCCTGGGCTGCCCTAAAGGTCAGCCCCGAGGCCAGGCCAGAGGCCACCGGCCACCAGCAGCACGCTCCGGTCCGGTGCTGACACCTGCGGGCGAGGGACTGTCCCTACATGGCACCCTGCCCCGCATGGCACCCTGCCCCGCGTGGCACTGTGTCCCTCCAGGTCATTCTGCCCCTACATGTCACCACATCCCAATGTCACCATGACCCTACGTGTCACCCTCTCCTGACATGTCCCCCTGTCCCTCCATGTCACTTTGCCCTTATGTCATGCCCTGCCTAAATATCACCCCCTTCCTACATGTCACCCCTACCCGTCACCGCAGCCCGGTCCTGTGGGGGGTTTGGGGCAGGGGCACCGCGGCCGGGGGCTGCCAGGGGAGCAGGACTATGGCGCCCTTGAACCCATCCGCCTTGGGGACACCGGGCCAGGGCCACAGGCAGAGCTGGGCAGCACCAGGGTCCCTGCCCCGTGGCACAGGGATTTGGGAGGGAGCCAGGACGTGGGGCTGCAGCAGGGACGGGATGAGCAGGCCTGTGCTGGCCCCGGGGGGGGCTGGCCCCCACCCAACGGCCGTGCCCACGGTGCGGGGCATCTGCAGGGCCCCGTGGACAGACCCTTCCTGGGACAGGGCAGGAGAGGGGAGGTGGCCCTGGTGCAGACCCCTGTCCTGCCCTGCGTTGGCCCTGGAGGCTGCGGCGGTGCCATGGGGCAGTGCCGGGCACTGACGGAGGCCGAGGTGAGGGGGAGTGGGGAGCGTGGAGCCAGGGGCACGGCTGCCCCGAGTGCCCATGGGGACAAGTGGCATCACAGCCTGGTGGGACCCCCCGGACACACATGTGGGGTACGGTGCTGCCCGGGCCCCACTCTGTGGTGTGGTGTGGGGTAAACCCCAGTCCTGCGGTGCCCTGTCCTCATCCTCTGGGATCGGGCAGCCCAGGCCCCCGCAGTCACCCCCTCCATAGCCCCCCCATCCCTCCATCACCCCCTCCTTCCATTCTCTACCCCCTCCATCTCCCCATCGCCCCCTCCGTCTTCCCATTGCC
>VYZW01017752.1:14975-36219 GCA_013401315.1 Balaeniceps rex
AAAGGCCCTTCTGTCTACGTAGTTTTGAAACATACACTAAACCAGCTGCCAAAACTGGCTTTTAAATAGAGGCTACAAAAAAAGGTGTTCTGCATTTTCAGTTCATGCCGCTTTACAAAGGAAAGCAGCACTGTCTGGCTGCCATACAGTCAGGCAAAAGGGAGCCAGCTTGCAAGTGATTAGAATAATGAAACTGGAAAGGATTAGCCACATTATCCAAACATGAAGCAATAGGCTAGTCAAACTAATCCCTAAGGAATAGTTAAAGGAAACAAATGACATGATAGACATAGGGTTACTTCTCAGTAAGATAGCATTAGACCATGTGGTACTAGCACTCATGTTCTGC
Organism: Balaeniceps rex; assembly: GCA_013401315.1. Lineage (NCBI taxonomy): Eukaryota > Metazoa > Chordata > Aves > Pelecaniformes > Balaenicipitidae > Balaeniceps > Balaeniceps rex. Next base: position 15,325 of record VYZW01017752.1, read on the forward strand.
TCGCATATTTTCTGAAAGCGTATGCAAGCAGGGAGAAGGTAAGCCGACGTGTCTGTGTGACAATATTGAGCTAGTTTTATTTCAGATTCTGCATGTCTTATCTGACTTTTAAAAATAATTAAAGTGTTATTAGACTGACTGATATCAATGGAACATCCACATCCTGTGGAGCCCTTAATTGCAGGAAAAGAAGGGTAATGATCCAGGTTTTAATATGACTGTGTCTATTGTGCCCTGTTGGATGGATTCATTATGCAGTGAGTGAACATTTTTTTTCCTCATTATTTAATTATTTTGGAACTGTAAGAAGTAATTCCAGTGCTAATTGCAACATTTATATTTTAGAAGGATAGATTAGCCCCAAATATTTTCTATTTTATAAAAACTCATCACATATGGAAATGATGCCCCAGCTATATATTCACGTATTGCTGAATTTCTATTCATACAGAAATTTGAGTAATAAATTATTGCTAGACCTATTAACTTTAAAAACAGATGAAAACAAGACATGTAGATGATATTTCTAGAAGACCTAATTCAAAGTCTACTGGAGTAAAAGAAAGTCCTTCCAAAGTCATATATACGCTGTAACTGGGAAGGCAAAATAAGGGTAAGGGCTGCATTCTCATTAAAATTACCATGCATACATGGAAGGACTTAGATGAAGGGCAAAACAGAAACTAAGCTGCTACTAATTATCCTTTTGATGACTTCAGGCTGCACCACAAGTATGGGCTTTTAGCTGGGAGGGAGAAGGGCTGTGGCAGAGCTATAGCCCTCTACTCAACACGAACCTTGCCTGAACCAATTCACACACATTCACTCACCTCATGCAAGTAAGTCCAAATGGACATCTTTCTCTCCCTTCAAACCAAGCACAATGAATACCCCATTATATGGTTCTTGACTGCAGAGGGAAGTTTTAGGGAATGTGGAATATCAAATACTCAGTTCTTTACAATGTTTCTGACTGATAGGTAGAACATGATTCAGAGGGATATTGAAGTTCTTCAGTGGATGATTATGAATTAATCTGCCTATGAAGTTTCTTAACCATAATCAATTAGTTACTAGCTTTGGTACTGAAGCTTGAGGGTGCACAATCCTACCCACATTTTTCTCTCAGTTTAAAGAGGTGCTGAGTATTCTCATTGTTCATATTCAAATCTCACCTTGTTAAAGATCCAATAATCAATTGACTTCAATAACATCTTTTGACAATGATTTCCCCAGGTTAATTGCATGTGCTATCTAAAAAGTATTTCCTTTCACTTTTTATCAGCTACTTGACAAAAGTATTTTTTGTAACCTTTTTAGAAGAGCTGAATTTGGGAAGAGCTTATCAAGTTCTGAAGGACTGTAATCATCCATTCCTAACCAAGTGATATATTAGATCATTTATTTGTGGCAAGACAGACATTTCAATGGTGCTTATTGTTTTCCATAATGAAAGGTTTAAATCTTCTTTTAGGTTCCTCTGAAATTTGATTTTTGTTGATGGAGACAAGCCAGTTTGTGCAAGATTTTTTTTATGTCAGGGCTTCAGAAATCCCAAACTATTAATTATATTTTTCCACTCTATAACTCTATGTTGTGAAAAAAGGAGGTGGAGAAAATCAAGTACAATAGAAGCTTTCACACACCTCACCTTTAAAAACAATAAATTCCTTCCCTTTAGCAGGATTATTTATTGAGCTGCTATTTAGTCACAGAAAAGGGATTTTGTCATACACTCTACACCACTCATGAAAACTGCATCCTATTGTATTTCTGTATTTGCATTTGGCAGAAGCGCACAATGCAAGTGACAAATTTAGCTCCTTGGCCAAGTTAACCCCAGAAATGCCCTTTCTACTGGAGAACTAAGGTTCCATGAACAGTGTGTTCCAAGCCTGAGTGACTTGTGTGTGAATTCCCTTCTTCTTTAAGCAGGGTTTTTTTTAGAGTATAACTTACCTTAATTAAGAAGACCACTGTGTTAGCAAAATACATTTATTGTCAGTACAATATATTTATATTTCCTCCAAATCACTAATAACATTGGTACATAGTAATAAAAGAGTTTATCCTGCAGTCTTTGCTTTGATAACATTCACACTGTCAAACAACACAGCTTCCATGGTTGTAACACCATACTTGCTTCCTCCTGTTCAGTTTTCAGTCCAGGAAAATCTGCACTTTCTCTTCTCATCTGCAATGCATTCTGAGGTCACGGACAAAGGCCTGAACAAAATTTTCTCTGAGAAAATCAATAATGATTTATGATATCTGACTTCAAAAAATGTTGTTTCATAAAAGTGATAGACAATGAAGCACTAATCTACAATGACTCTGTGTTCCAGCCCACCTTTTACTTTATTTTCCAGCAGCCAAAGCACTGTATGGCAAAATGGCTCTTGGTTCTCTGAAGTTGCCTCATTTTTCAAATACACTGAATTCATCAGCAAGCTGGCAATTTCACAATGTGTGTTATGAATAGGAAATTATTCAGAAAATACTATTGGAATATTCAGAAACTGCTACTCATTCAGCTGCACTAATGGCTCAGATCTTGGAAGGCAAAGTAGCTTGACTCCAAAACTTTAAAAAGAAATCTAATGATACATAAACTAATCTCATGATTTGGAGGCACAAACCATGATTTTTATACTGTTCAGTCTGGCAGTGCTGCCATTAGTGGTGTATAATGGGCAAGGGAGCAGGTGTTTAAGAAGGCTGCAAACAGCAATATTTTTTTTCTTCCACCTGAAAGGAGAGTGGTTTATTCAGAGAAGACTGCCTGGGTAGTTCCTCATAAAATTTCATAAAAGTTTTTATTCCCTAAAGAACTGATTTTATTCACAATACAGTACTGGTTTTGAATGAGTCATTGCTGCCCACAAACTGCAGAGGACCAGGAAATTCATTCATCAGTTACCTCCTCTAAAAAGCTTGCCAGGAGTACTCTGGCCCACAAATATGTACATCTGTGTCTGCTTGCACGTAGATAGTTATTTGCATGTACAGGACCCAGCTTGAGTCTTTATAGCTGGTTTTCCCAGGATTGTATTCCAACCTCTCCATGTCCTCTCCCATTTACTATACTCTCCAGTTTTACAATGTAACATATGCAGGGGTGAACATGCTAACTCTGCACAAATAAATGCAAGAGGCTTGAAATACAGGCCTAATTAACCTAGGCATAGTATTATTTTGATAGAATTGTGTCACTTGCTGGATTCATATCTACTTCTTCCCAGGGTTATTCCCTGCTACACAGAGGTACTCTTGGTACCTCGGGGTGACAACATTGTTGCCATCCTCTCCCACAACTGTGCTGGACATTTTGCAAAAGGAAAGATGCTCACAGGTTGCGGTAGTGGTTTGTCAGGCTCTCGCACAGTGCCTGACTCCTCTCTCTCTGTAAGAAAAGAGGGAAGCTGCATCCTTCTCTCCTATCAGAAGAAAATGGCATGAATCATTTTCCAGGTAGATGACTATAATATAGGTGCTTTCTACCAGCTGTGGTGGACCTGCTCAACCGTTCAGCTGGCACAGTGGTAACACTGAGCACATTTGGGTCACTCTGCTCTCCTTGCTTTTAGCTGTAGACTCCGACTGGACTGGAGGAATCTGCTGAACTGGCAGGTTGTGCTAGGGCAAGCAGACTGTCCCTCTGTCCTCTCAAAGTCTGTGCCGTGAAGTGTCAAAGTGTTTCAATGCTGCCCACAGCTCACTTTGTCAGTTATTAAAGCAAATACTTTCCCATTTCATGTCAGCTTTTCATGCTAACCAGCACAATGAATTTGAAGCAGTGAGCTTTCTCTGATGTTGACATCAGGCACATAAAACAGGACACTTACTCTTAACAAGGCAGCACTGATCTGCCTTGGGTCCCTAATTCTTTTATTCATACCCTGCTTAGGTGCCAGATGAAAGCAGGTATAATTCCATGAAAAGTAGATATGTAGCCAGAGCATTGCAACTCCACATTCAGAAGCCTTCACAAAACTTTCTATGACTACCACATGATCTTAGCAAAATTCTTTGCACAAAGAGTAAACAGTATTTATAGATGTGCATATAATAAAACAAGTTAGCATCATTGCTGTCTCCTGTGTCTCACACCTTTTGTTTTAATTTTATAACTTAATTCCTTCCAGAGACCTAGGAAGAAACAACCTCCTTGCCTTTCACATCAAATCTGAAAATCATGTGTGAGTCATATTTCACCTTTAAATAATATATTCATTCACCTCACTGGCTGCGACAGGCATCTTATATGTGTCTTATATGTATTTTGTGTATCATGCCTGTGTAATGTATTAAAACATCCATGAAGACATGCTGTTTCTATGCAGGAAGTAGGGCAGGCTTTCTAAAAGGTAAATGCTGGGTGAATTTCTGGGGATATTGATAATGTTTCTCTGATGTAATGGCATTCAGTTACTTATGTCATAAGCTAGGTTCCTACAAATCAGTAGAGAAAGTCTCCTAAAAGAGGTCTAAGTTTGTATTCTGATGCTGTCATTTCAAGCTATTTTAGACTAGATTTTTATATAAGAGACTGCTTCACAGTTCTTGGAACAGGTGATGTTTTAACACGTGCAATCTTTTTCTTCAGCAGCCTTTAATATATGGGTACAAGTATTACCAGTTATTATAGGTAACGCAGAAAATGATGCCTATACTTAAGATTGACTAACAATCTCCTCAATAAAACTCTTGCTTATTATATTGTTAGACTTAAACTGTTCAGTATGAAGTTTCTCATGCCAGACAGCTGCCTCAGGTTGCAAGTTTTGGGAAAATTTCAAATACAAAAGGTACAGTCATTTCCAAGAATGAAGTTAAGAAAAAAAATTTACTGTTTTGCACACCAAGAATTTTCACTGGAACAAGATGTCCTATGACTACCAGTGACTACAGCAATGGGAAAGGAGAAAGTACAGATTGTACACTGAGTACAGTCATACCGGGTAAAGTAGACACCTTTGGTGATGCCATGGCATGTCCCTCGGAGATCTGGTCTTTCAGTTGCCTGACTATGGGATCTCTTTGGAATGAAATGTGGCTCCTGTTTGGCTCACACATTTGGTTTCCTTTTCAGTGGGAGCAAAAAGTGTGAGACCAAAGTGTCAGGCATGCCCACTGGGGAGGAGGCGAGGGGGCTGCTCTATGAGGGGAGTCAAGCTGGAGGTTGTGGGTGACAGCCAGGATGGAAAGTCAGTGCCACACCAATGGAGTGCCATCCCACTGTCCCTAACTGGGAAAGCAGGGTAGGGCTAGCAATGGGGACCGAGGTCAGCCTCAGCCCAGGGATCTGTTGCGTTAAAAGGGTTAAAGTAATTTGGCAGATGCCCAGTTTGTCCTTATAAGTCTGCTTGTGTTCAGTGTACTGAACTATCATGATTAGGGATGCACAAATAACGCGATACACCTTCAGTCTAGTCACGTTCCATGAACTACCACGGCCACACTTAAAGAGTCTGGTCGCGTTCAGTGAGAACTATCATGGCTAGATTTAATGTATAGTGTAGTTTATTAAAGCAACAGACACACAGGTTCTTTTGGATTACCTGTGATAAATTCACTGTCTGCAAAGCAGGTGCAAATACCAAGAGTATGACTGTTTGACATTAAAAGATATAAAACAACTCTATAGAGGTTTCTAAGTTTCCCGGGGAGGCACTTGGTATAACCAAGTGTTTGAATCTTACCCAAAGGCGTCCTGACATGGGGGAAGAGAGGCTCAGCCCGTCGACTGATCCCAGAAGTCAGAGTGGTACGCAATGGTATCTTCCCTGACATTCTCTCTCACTTAAGCTATTTTATACTATTTTTTATCTTTCAGGTGGAGCTTGAGTGATTCTAGTCATACATACCTTTGTTATGATTGGTGTAAAACTCTCGCTTCACTTTTAAAGGTATAAACTAGGAAAATTCAAAGCGCAAGCTCAGTGAGGGGTGGTTGCACCTTGGAGGCGGGTAGCTTTTGGGATGGAGGTGTGTTTTGGTATTATAACAATATTATAATGAGCAAAGTTCACCAAAGTACAGTATTTTGTCAAAAACATGACAGAGTGTTGGCCCAGGGTAGCAAATATGCAGCTTATTGGTTCCATGGTACCTTCAAGTTCCCATATTATTACAGAACCTGGCCGCAGTGTCTCCGCACCACTCCACCCTCCAGGCAGTTCCTCTTAGAGTCAGCACACCAAGTTCCCCCGGCATTGCCAACATCTAAGGTTGCTGGTCTAGGGAACTTCCGTGGAATGGATTCCTTGCATGTCAGCCGCACTCCACCCTGGAAGCTTCTTCAATGCTGTACCTTTCCTAAAAATGTGAATATAAGTTTAATTTCTAAGTCACCTCCAGCAATTATTCCACAGGATCATGGCCACCACCCCAGTGATGGGCCAGGTCCAGGGTCAAGCCAGAAAACAAGATCATCAGATCGGTATCAGGAGGTACAAGGCTGGGCACAGGCATGGCTGTGTTGCAGCTCAGGCAAGGACCCAGGGTGACAGCCCCAAGCAGAGCAGGGAGCCTCTGACAAGGCCGCTCACAGCACTTCCTCCTCCCAGCTTTGACCAAGGCATGGGAGCTGACCCCAAGCACAGGCAGCCAAAGCCCTCGGAGCGGGAGAGAGGCCACAGGTCCAGCAGGTATGCTCAGGGCCTTGCCAATGCCCTGCCTAACCTCAAAGTCGAGGTGAATATGACTACCAAGCTCCCAGCCATACCTGGGAACCTGGACACCTTCCAGTGCCACCCACAAGGGACCCCTTGAAGTGCTGTGTTTCGGTGAGGCTACTCTCAAACTTCCCTTGCTTTCAGATGCTGCATGGCTCTGGGGCTTGCCCTTTACCACTCCATTAGCCCTTCCACGAGCGCAAACTCAAGCCCTGCCAGTACATGCCATTTCCTCCCCAAGTGTCAGACCCTGACTTTAGCTACCTACAGCTATCTGTTCTGCCTGCCCCAGTATCCCAGGAACAAGGAGTACCATAGTCTCATGCCCTGTTCTTAGTAAATACCATGAATTCTACTCACAAAAAATGTTTCTTTTTCACATAAAGGTAAGACAAAAAAAATGAACTTGCTGAAGAAGCTTGAAGGCATATAAAAAACGAGGCTAGGATTTCAAGAAAGGAAAAGATTGTTTATTGGTAAGGCACTTAAATGTCCCATTGGAAAATTGCGTCCTACCAGAATGCCCGTATGGGGCTAGAGAAGTCACTTCAACTTTTTACAATTGACTGCTGAATGTGCTCTTCATTTTCCTTGTAATCTACTTGATAGCTTTCACATTTGCAGAAGTGTTTGGTCTCACAAACATAACTGTGGCTGATTGGAACGCTGTAAAAAACATGCTGTAAAAGCATGTAAAGTGCTATAAAATAGTAAAAGTCCTGGGAGATTGGGATCTAAGCATCTCATTCTGGGACACAAATTTCGTGGACACTTGGCTCCTTGACCTAAAGACTCTGTGGTTTCATTCTCTTTCTGTAAAAAAGGATAAAAATAGTACCACTCCATACAAGTATTTGCAAAGCTTAATTAGTTTAGATTTGTAGAACACTCTGATGAATGTTTTAAGGATGTACATAGCAAAATTCCTAATTCTCTACTCAATGTTTGTCTAAGTGCCAGGCTACAGTTAAGGTTGGGTATCACACACTGCTTGGAGTTACAGAGACTTCCTGAATGAACAAAACACTAAGCTGATGAGGCAACTTGGTTGAAGTGAGCTACCAACCATTGTATGCAATAATCCAGACCTATCAGGTTCTCCTCTCCCACTCTGTGAAATCCCCTGCATTTGGTCAGAGAGGAAGAAGACATTTTGTGAGAGGGAAAGGACTATGGCACTAATTTGTGACCGAACAGCATATTTCTGTTTAAGGCTGAGAGAGTTGGGGCTGCTTAGCCTGGAGAAGAGAAGACTCTGGGGAGACCATATTGTAGCTGTTCGATATACAAAAGGGACTTATAAGAAAGACAGAGAAAGATGTTTTTCCAGGGTCTGGTTTTAAACTGAAGGAGGGTAGATGTAGACTGGACATAAGGAAGAAATTTTTTATGATGGGTGTGGTGAGACATTAGAACAGGTTGCCCAGAGAAGTTGTGGATGCCCCATCATTGGAAGTGTTCAAGATCAGGTTGGATGGGGCTTTGAGAAATCTGATCTAGTGAAAGATGTCCCTGCCCATGGCAGGGGCGTTGGACTAGATGATCTCTGAAGGTCTCATCCAACCCAAAACATCTGTGATTCTATGATTCTATGATTTTTTTACTTCTTTTTGGTTAGCCCACCAGTAGGTGATATCCAGAACTACTTTACATCCAGCACCCTCAGAGAACAGAATGACCAGAAGTCATAGATCAAGGTGGAGGCCACACTATGGTCCAGTGAGGCATAGACTTAATCACAAGGAAGTGAAAGACAGGATCCAACTGGGTAAGTTTCATTCTCACTGTGAGAATCGAAATTTAGACAGGTCTAAATAGTCTACTCAGGAATGCCTGCTATTTATGTACCACTGTTGATCACATTACTCTTATTTTCATCTGTTCTGGATTTCTTCTAGTCACACTGTTGACAACAGCTTTAGCTGAGTATTAGCAATGGTGATAGTAGTGCTGTTTTAGTTTGCTAACATCACTCTATTAGGGTTATACTTTGAAGCTCCAGGCCTTGATTCATCAAACAGTTAAAAGTGACTTGATTTTTTAGTACGTTTCTGTTACTCAAAGCTGGTTAACAAAGGTTAAGCAAGCACTTAATATTAGATCTATCTTTATATGTCTTGCTGAATCAGATCCTCAACAGCAATACCAAATGACTACCCTAAGTTATCTAGGGTGTTATAAGTGTCTATCTTATTGTTGCTTGCTAATCTTTTTAATGTTTTGTTTGCTTCTTTCTTGTCCCTTGCTGAGCTCTGTACCCTGGAGCTTGCACTGTTTTTCTATATCATGACTGGTTCATTGTTTATTTAGCTAGGCTATTGTCTAAGCTATATTAAAATTGTCCTCAGAGACAGGGTGACACCCATAATGCATGTATCCTTATTACAGCTAGAGGCACAGCACAAAAGCACTACTAATTTATTACAACAGACAGTGTAACCATTGAGCCCAGTTCAACCTTGACCAGAGGACCCAGGTGGCTTAGCCATGCAAAATATGGCTCATTTGTATCTACCTATTTTGTATTCACAGCTGATATATAGCTATTGAGAATATATGGCTATAAGGATACAATAGTTATAGGTAGAAATGGATGAGATGTCTTTAAATAGGAGATTAGCTTTGATAGTCACTTTTCCTTTGTCCTTTAGGATCACATTTTTACAAGACTATTGTAGTCATTGGGCTGATGTTGAAGAAAGCACAAAGGGGAGCATGAGATGACGAGAATGAGGGAATAGGTCTAAAGCAGTAAAATGAGGAAAAGTACAAATATTCTGAAATGACTGGGACAATTATTTGCATCTTGTTTATCACCAGTGGCAGCTATAAGCAAAATTCAGAGTGCAGAAATCTGAGAAAACAGAGTTTTGTCTCTAATTTATTTGGACCAGAATTTCATTTGACCAGACCAATATCTGGAAGAGGCCTTGAATCTTACCAATATAACAGCTAGTTATTTGCCCTATTGACATTTTCAAATTCAGTTACTGCTTTTCCTTATGCCACCTATATTCAAATATCTGCACATATTCAATCTTGCCCAAGGAGAGAAAATAAGGATGCTGTCATGATGGGGATATGGCCTGGAACCAAGAGATATCACCCCCAAGGAAAATGAAATGAAGATGCAACAAGCATAGAAACTTGTTGGTACCAGAAGCAGGGAGAACGTGGAAGGGTGAGGGAGCTGTCGAATGCCAAATTACACGTGGAAGCAGTACTAAGTTCTCAGCCACAGACTGTTTTTTTTTCAGAAGTCCTCCCTCCTAGCTCTGGATGGCAACTTCAAAGCCAGGAAAGCTGGCAGATAAGAGGGCTACAATCTGCAGGTGTAATGAGAGCATCTGCAGATATTAACATAGAGAAAGAAAAAAAGAAAAAAAAGAAAAAAAAGTGTTCCACCTTATTGCAAAACTATTTTAGTCTCCTATTAAAAAGAAAAAAGAAATATCCTAAAAAGAATTAGATTTCCAGAGTGGGGAGTAGTGGCAGCTTTCATGTTAAAGAGTCCATGACATATGAAGAGAGTTAACCAAAGTTTTAAGCACTAAGCGTGAAATAGGAAATACAGTGCTCACAGTCACTGGTTAAGATCCTCTTATCTCACTGTGGAAAGAAACTGAACTTTATATGTTTCTGTTGCTGGCAAGGCAGTCTGCTATGGTTATCAGAAATATGGAGGAAAGTCTAGTTAGAGATTTTTTTCCCTCTTTGGCTTTTATGCAACAACTGTAGCTGATTAATCCAAGTCAACAGAAAAGTCAGCCAGTAACATAGATTAAACAAGAGGATTTTGTTGTTGTTTACCCCTCTGCCTCCTCCCTTTTTATGGAGTTCTGGTATTGCAGAAATTTGTGATACTGATACATTTTCTTGCTACTATACATGACAGATCTGTGCAGCTGTGGTCTCCGCAAAGTTAAGCATGTTATTTTGCAAAGATAGAAATACGTTAAATCAATCTAGCTACAGGTTGCTTTTGTTTTTCAAAAGAAGAACTGATAGCACTTTTAAGAAGAGATCAAACTTCACCCTTCCTAAATGCTTTAACCACAGCAAACTCACTTAAAATTGGGGCAGGTTAAAGCAGCAAATGGATCACAATTTCATGATGGCCTTTGTCTTAGCCTTCTTGGAAACCCCTGGTAAACCTGTTCTCTTCCCTGTGGCAAGGTCACGACAAGCTTGTTTCTCTTTCTTCCAGTAAGCTTGTTTCAAACTTATTTTTATCTTTGCTTTAAGCTTGTAATCCTCCTTTCCCTTCTCATCTTGAATCAGACCTAAGTCCTCAGATACAGTGGAACCAAACTTTCAGTGTTTGAATGCCCCTCTGCAATCCTTTACGAAGGGTTTGTCTTTACAATTAAAGTCAGACGAGTTAGAAAGCCGCAGAGCAGGCTTACCCTCAGATTTTGGTCTTTTAACAAGAGATTGAATGATATGAACCTTTTCAAATAATCCTTTGAAAACAATTCCTTAAAACAGCCAGGCAAACTGCAAACTTCAGGTAAATCCAAACAACAAATAAGCTGATATCTAGACCAGCAGTGACCATTGCTAATTCAGGAAGCTCTTTGACCTTTCGGTTCAAAGTGCTACCACTGTGCAGCATCTTTTACAGCTGAAAGAGCACATGTTAGAACAAAGAGCAGAAGGAAGGCTTTTAATATGATCTAATACACCTGGGATGCAGGGTCCAGATGTAAGAAATCTAACTGAGAGCAATAAAAGGGGAATGAAACAGCTAAATTAACACCAAATTTGTGTACAAAAATGTTGCTTAATAAAAAAAAAAGTCAGGCCAACAGGCAGACCAAGAAAATTTAAAGATAACATTGAAGTGCAGAAATTCTGGCATCACTCCTCCAGTTTAGGTCCCTCTTCATTCCAGAAGTAATCAGTTAGACACTTGTTCCAGCCTCTGAGAACAACATCAACGACACAAAAAATGAGTCTGAGTATGATGAAGGAGTCTGTTGCTGGAATTTATAGATCAGACCTGATCTGTGCCACAATTCTAACAGAAGAGCAATTTAAAAAAAAAAGTTACTCAGAGTTCAGGAAGAGAAGAGAGCAGGTTTTTTTCATTTCTGTCTTCGTTTTTAATCTGGAGCCAGATTATCATGCATGGATGAAAGTGAGGAATGAGGCGCCCTTCTCCTCTTGTACAGGTCAGGATTCATGATCCCACTGCCCAGTATTGCATGACAGAATGGAAGGAAACAAGCTGAAGATTAGCCTTTCCCCCTTGCGCGGTGAGAGTTGAGGATAGGTATGCTCAGACACACTGGGATACAAGATGGTGAATACTCTGCTGGCCAAAAGTTTTGGAATGGGTTACTTCCTTGCCTTCTCATCCCCATGTCTTCCTCCACCTACCAATCAGATTGTGAAATTTTCTTTAACTGCAGTTACAATTAACAAGTAAAATTGCCTTATGCTGCATTCAAACAGAGCAGACTATGTTTTCACAATTTATAGGTAACAAGGTTTGTCAAAACACTAGGGTATCCTCTGGAACAGCACAAGACTATGCAATATTCACAATGAAGAGAATTTCACATTTCTTGTCTGTGGAAAGGGACTTGAAAGGACCCAAGACTGAGAGAGAATTTTGTTCAGCTTACCAGAGACATTGGCAGTTTCTTGAAGCTGAGCAATATCTACATATCAAAAGAACACACTTCTCACATGGAAACACAGCTTTGCTTTAAAAAAAAACCCAACAAAACCAAAAACACACAATAAAATACCCCCAAAATACGTTTGCATAATGGAAGCCTGTAGACCATGCTCCAAAAGAAGTATTTGCAGAAGTGCATGAGATTAACTTAACCTGACAAAATGATTCCTGTATATTTATTGAACTTACACACAAAATCAAGAATGTATTTTTTCAGATATGGTGTGATATGGTGTTGCAGTTTACCTCTGCTGATAGCACAACTGCTACTAGATCTTCTTCTGTTCATATAGCTTGATGTAAGAACTGTTAGCGTATGTTATTTTAACGTAAAAATGTACTGGAAAAGTAAGCACATTTTTCATAATTTTAAATTACATTTTAAATTGGCTTCAGTAGTTTTATTCTTCATAGCATCCTGAAGAACTTTATTAGTGCTTAGTAAGTTCACACTGTTATCTCTTAGTGTTCTATTTCTATAAGAAATACAAGAGATCTAGAAATCTCAGCACGTGGTCGCTGAAACCAGAAAGTTCTCCTTTCATGGACTGACAACAGACTTTGCTTGCTTTATGTTTATACTGACTGTAGAGCTTTGTGGATTATATGTATTTAATTGATTTATTTTTTTGTTTGTTTGATTTTGGAGACACTTTATCATCCAGCATTGCTGCTCTTTTACACCACAGAGAGTTTTTTACTGTGTGCATCTCATATCACCTCCTCTTTTTTGAGTTTTTTTTGCTTTGTTTTGCTTTAAAGTTGGAAATTTTAGCTGTAAAGAATTAATAAACACATATAGCCATTATTTTTTCACAACTCTTCTATATTGAGAAGAGATCAAGGTTACCTTCATTCTGAAGCATATTTATCCATTTATATTTTAAAGAAAATGAAAGCAGCATTTAAGAAGTTCTCATTCTTGGACGACTTTTTTTTAATGGGTCAATATATTTTTAATGGCCTATATTATCATAGAATCATAGAATTATTTAGGTTGGAAAAGGCCTTTAAGATCATTAAGTCCAACTGTTAACCTAGCACTGCCAAGTCCACCACTAAACCATGTCCCTGAGTGCCGCATCTACCCGTCTTTTGAATACCTCCAGGGATGGTGACCCAACCACTTCCCTGGGCAGACTGTTCCATTGCTTGACAACCCTTTCCGTAAAGAATTTTTTCCTAATATCCAATCTAAACCTCCCCTGGTGCAACTTGAGGCCATTGCCTCTTGTCCTATAACTTGCTACTTGGGAGAAGAGACCAACACCCACCTCACTACAACCTCCTTTCAGGTAGTTGTAGAGAGCGATAAGGTCTCCCCTCAGCCTCCTCTTCTCCAGGCTAAACAACCCCAGGTCCCTCAGCCGCTCCTCATAAGATTTGTGTTCTAGACCCTTCACCAGCTTCATTGCCCTTCTCTGGACATGCTCCAGCATCTCAATGTCTTTCTTGTACTGAGGGGCCCAAAACTGAACACAGAGTCCGAGCTGTGGCCTTACCAGTGCCGAGTACAGGGGGACAATCACATAAATAGATGTAATTGTCTAAGAAATGTCAGCTGTGATACTGTCCTAAGAAAATATCAGATTTTTCTTCTGGTTTTGGTTTGTTTGGGGGTTTTTTGCTTGTTTTTTTTAGTTTGTTTGTTTTGTTTTTGTTTTTGTTTTTTTTTTAACAGTAACTTTATATATAAATTGACAGATCTCCGGTAAATTCTACTGACTATGGACCTAAAACTGTGGACCTGAGCTCCTAAAGTCTGTAAATCTTGCACCCTGCAAAGCCCAGGGAAGACTCCCTAATTACATCCTCTATGTAGAAGATGACTAAAAAGAAATAGGTGTCATGGTCCTATTGCTGTTGATGCTGACTAGGAGAGTTCCTAAGGTTCAGAGGGAGAAGGAGGAGGAAGGTATTACTGCATGGAGAATTCTCCATAAAGCTGCAACTAGAGCTGTGGCTGAGGCAACTCTTTTCCTGCAGTTCCCACTGGGACAAGAAGTCACAGATGTAGTTTGTGTGACTAAAGTTTTATTCCACGCCTCACGGATTTTTGTGATCGTACCTTAATGTCTGCCAATTGCGTTAAGTCCCCATCTTGCCACTTGTCGCATTATGTAGAGACAAGGAAGATCAAACCATGTTGTTTTTACTGAGTATGAGCAAGTGTTACAGGCTAGTGGCACATGTGGCATTATCATGGTGGAAATTATAATTTTAATCAATGCTGTTCAGTGTTTGTGAAAGTTTCTGAAATGTTAGGAGACTTATTATGTTGTCCTTATTTTGATGCTGGTTGGTTCCTTTGATTATATTTCTTCCCACAGGCGATGTCACAGTATTCCTTTCTGTACCTTCCAATATCAAGTGACAGCAGATTCCCACATCTTCCCTCATTGCAGCAATAAAGCAAAGATTCCTGTTGACTGTGATAATTTTATAAGGCGAGGCTAGCTATTGGTTTTGCTAGCTACTAAGGTGCTTCCCGCCAGAATATCTTGCTTTCAATTGCTTATAACTTTTTCAAAATCCTAATGGTTTTACTTAGAAAAATCACAAAAATGAGTGGGGTATGGAATAAAGCTGCAGCCCCATCAAGCTGTGTCTGTGACTGCTTGTCACAGAAGGAGGACTTGCTATCCCAGGCTGACATCTCCATTGTCTCCATGTCAGCAACATCTCTCGTATCTGTTTACAGTTAACAGTTAAAGGTAAATAGCTGATGTCATTTGTGAACTGACTAAATCAGCATCCTTAAACACACTAATGTGGACATATAGGCAATCATTTCAGTGACCATTAAATTACATGATAGAATATTCTTCTATTCAGCAGAACCAACATGGTAATACTTCTTGTATTTCAACTTCTTGTTGTTGTTTTTGTATTTTTTTTTTTAGTACCTGGAAAACAACATAAAAAAACTGTTAAAAACACAGCTGATCTCTTTTGTGTGTATATACAAAGATACAGTTTTTAATTATATGTCGCACATTTTTATTTTTCCAATAGACTTTTAGTGTAAGGAGACATAAGATGTTCTTGAGAGCAGAGCTGTGCAGAAAGCTCATGTACTGGGCATGCTTTGGATCGTGAAGTGGATGAGGGAAGGGATTGCAGGAAGACAAGGGAGAGCCTTATATCTGCAACAGTTGAGTGTTGACCTGGGGAACTGGGTTTTATATCTGTCTCTGCCACAGCATTCCTATACGTTGCTAGGGAAGCTGCCTAAGCTACATTACTAACAATAATTGTACGTCCTGCACATTCTTGAGACTCTGATTTGCAGATGTGCTGGATGCTTAAAGTTGCAAATGAAGTTACTGGAGCTGTGCAAAAAAGATTAAGTTCTCTAAAATTCTTTTGCAACTCAGTGTCCAGTTTTCTTTACCAGGGCACTCAAAATTAGTAGACATTTCTGATCTTATTTTTTTCATCCTTAATTCTCCATCTGTAAAAAAGGAATAATGGAATTTCTTCACATAAACAGTTTGTGTGGAAAGAAATCAATGTTTCAGATATTTTAGGAGTGCATGCCCCCAGAAAGTACACAAGGAAATTAATACACCTGGCTTTACAGAAGGATTTGAAAAGTGTCAGTTTGTTAAAATCATTAAGACATGAGGCCGTGAAGTAAATGAAACAGACTTCCTACAAAAGGAAAATAACTTGATCATGTAATTAAACCCCACATTGTCATGCATATACCTCGATGAGTGAATTAAAGTTGCACAAGCAATCTTAATTCTGGCATCTTCTAACATCAGTTTTGAACTTTGCTTTCCAATAATACCTTATGTGTGAGCAAGTGTATGTGTAATATAGCGTAGATTGATCCCAACGCTCTTTTACTTGAGATCATCATACTATATACTCACCCTTGAAAGAGCATTGATAATTACAGACTAATCCTGTTTACTAAGTTTTAACACTTTCATAGTCTATATCATGACAAGAGTATGTGTTCATTATTTGGTGGAGTAGTTCACATCTTTGGAAGTGGTAACTCTTGTTTGGATCTCTAGAGCCTGTAGACCACATTTTGGCACTGATATTTTCCCTAATGGAAAGTTACTTCTGTAACTAACTATGGATTTGCAAAGCTCATAGTATTTTTCTCCAGTCTTGAACATAGTACTAGATCTCTCTTGCAGGAATACAGTGTTATTCAGTGTATTCACCCCAGGGGACAGGAAGGATTTTAAAGCGTCTGCTGATAACACTGTGGATTGAAAAATACCTTTTCACATACATGCTAACAGATATTAATTTACATTTGGTGTCATGATAAAGTTAGCTTTGTGGATCAGAAAGAAGGTATCCTGACAGAGATTTTTTGCATCACTTGTTCCACATGAATGCAGCCAGAGTGGGGGAGTATTCGCATAATTCTGCTTCTCTAATACCGAGGCCTCTGGCTCCCTCGTGGTTTCCAGCAGAAGCCATTGCTTTCTGAAGAGCCACTGCTGCTTGAGAGCAAAGCTTTCTTCGCTTCCAGGCCTCTCTGTTGCCGTGGGCTTCTACCCACAGCGAGTTAGTGCCATGGCCCCAGCTCCAATGATGGGAAGTTAGACTTCCCTGAGCGTCCAAACCAGCAGCGGTTTCCTTTGCAGCTCTGCCACTATCATTAAGGGACCTAGAAGTCCTCAAATGGCTTCTGTATACCATCAATTACATCAGATTATTGCCAGAAAATCAAAAGCATATGAGAAAGACACAATTGTAAGATCTGACCTCTTCGCAAAGTAGAGAAAACAAACAAAACCAAACAAAAGAGAGAGCAGTGAATACGACTCTTTGGGGAAATGAGAATGTAAACTTGCCTTTTAACTTCAACAATATTTTTTTAAGGAGAAAGGGACATTCTGTCTTCAGAGCAAATCCTGTAACCTTCATTTAACCAGTAAAAAATGACTGAGGTGGGCAAGATTATGAAGGTGAAGTTCTGACGGATATTCTTCCATCCCTGCTAGGACAAAGGTTATGCTCTCGTCTTTTGTGTTTCCTGCCATTTTCTTCCAGGCAGCTGAACCATTCCTTCTGAAAGGTCTCTTTGGTCTGGGGCCCCTAAAAGCTCATATAATATCTTCAGCAGGCTTGTGTTTCTTGTCTCTCTCTCTTTTTTTTTTTCCTTTTCGTTTCTCCCACAGAAACCTGTTTTGAGCTTCTTTAAGGGCTTGAGGTGCGTAAGCTTATAAAATTGTGGCAGCAGCAACAGCCTTGAAGAGGATACAATAACCACTGTACATCTGCTACAATGTTCTTAAGTATTTGCGGCATGCTGGCTTAAGCCTGTCAGTTTTTGTAAGGGCTACCTGTTACAATGCACCTAATTAGCTTACTGGCTATTTGGAGACAGCTCTACTGGTTTTTCTATCATCCAGTCTTTATTAAGTGAGCTGTTGCTGAGACGAATAGGTTCTTTATAATGATGAGGTCCTTTTTACGCTTATTAGTCCTTAAAGCAAGCCTCTTCTTATAGAACAAAGTTCTCTCTCTCCCCCCCTCTATCTTCCCCTCTCTCTCTCATTTTTTTTCTTAAGACTTACAGTGGAAGAAGTAAAGCAGCTTTTTTCTGCTGAAGTATTTTATTAAAAGTTTTAGTGGCTGCACTAAGAGCAAGGTGCCTGTGCCTTTAATCATTTTCATCTTTAAAACAGAACCTTATATTTTCACATCTTCAGCTGTCCCAGAGGGCAGCTAGGCCATCTTTAACAACATTAATTTCTCTTTATGACAGGACTAGTGCTGCCCCAGGTCTTCAGAACTGCCTAAAATGTCTGGAAAAGTAGATAATGAAGAGGATATTAGAATTGTAAACAAGAACAATTTGGTAATAAAAACCATATATTTTCTCCATAGGACTTTGGGCTTAATATTGCAGCAGCAAAAGTGTCATGAGTTGTAATTTGTTGATGGCCACTGTACATTAGTTACTGTAGGAGCATGTGCATAAAGGGCAAGAACTATTGGCTTTGCATTAAAGAACATCTAAGATGGGTAATACTAATTTACTTGTTTTGATTAATCTCTTTTGTTTGCTTTTATTGCAGTGTAATCCTACAAAAAAATCTCACACGTTCTGCATTGTAAATCCTGCAGCTGGTTAGGAAAGGCTGCTTTCTGTATCTGGAAATGCTGGGCAAACACCTCAGCCATGCTGTTCGCCTGAGCTGGAGCACCCCCCTGCCCCAGGAATTAGCCTCACCTCCACGACATTGTAGCATGGTGCAGATTCCTGAATAGAGAGCCAATTGAAAGACTGAAATGCTGGTATCTTTTCTGGTATGATTATGGAGTTTACTAGCTGCATATCCCTGCCTCTGCCTACCCATACATCCTTTTTTGCTGACAGGGTTTATGAGTGTAATATGATGGAGTAAGAAACAGTAGATTTTTCCCGAGAAGCCGAGCACAGCTCTTTGTCCGCAGAGAATGTGGGAGGGAAGTATAAAATGGTAAGCATTGTAGTCTGCAGATGTCATAAACAGGGCTATCTTTTCATCTTAAGGTGCACAGCCACTGAGAAAGTTCATGCTATACTTAACCTTTGGCCCTCTGCTGATCTTTTGTTGCTCTGCATTAGTGTGCTGAAATCTGAAAACATAATCCTTACAATACCTACCACCTTTCTTTCAGTAGTACCATTTTCCTTCATAATTTGCATCTGCTGCTGTTACTAGCCCAAACAGCTTCTTCCCCTCAGTCACCAGATTTTAGACCTACTAGATAAAACAAAACCAAAAAATAGGACAAAAAAACCCCCCAAAACCAAAAATCCCAGACCACATTGACATATTTCATATTCGTTGACAGCAACATCGTGTGTTTCCCGTTAGACAGTTATAGGCTTAATCAGTCGTCTTGTTTACTCAGAGTATGCAGTATTTCAGCACTAAATGTTTTAAGCTAATTGGTCCAATACTAAAGTATCACTTTATGCACTTTAGTGAGGAAAATAAATTGGCTGCATTTTCTGAGATTCTTTTAGAGTATGCATCCCCCCACCTTCCTCCCGCCCCCTACCCCCCAGTCAGGACAACAGCTTTTCTGTCATTAATTCAACATCAAATTATTTCTTGGTGAATCAGTCCCGAGGCTAATGAGCTGCCTGCGCTTGCAGTTTGCTTCATTGTTTTTAGTGGAGTTTCAGATCAGGGCATATCACTTTAAGGCTCGGTGGTGATAGCGGGATCATTCCCCAGACAGGGCTCACTCAGCCTTGATACAAACTGAAAGGCTAAAATGAGCACTCTTCTATTATTTAGGCACCTGTCCAGAGGTTGGAAGAAATCCTACTTGTGCAGATTTAGCTAAAGAAAGCAGAGATAACCACCTTGCCTTCTGTGTCTAATAAGATGTGAAAGGGGAGAAATAATGAGTATTACGCTGTATTTCTCATGTAAAAGGCTGAGAACCAAGACTCTCTGAACACTGGCAGTGATTCCAGTCATTTTCAAATGAAAAGGACTATTTGTTTCCAAATTACACCAGGCACTGGAATGCATACATATATGGCTCCAAAATCCTCATTTTGCGAAGTAAAATTACCTTTCAGTAATTTAGTCACTGCAGGCTTTCCCCTGCTGACTGGTCAGGAGCTATCAGATAGCTTGCAGCTGCAGGCTGAAACGGGACCATTTTTTTTCAGGACAGGCAGTTAGTTAGTAGAGCCATCAGTGTGGCATCTGTCATCCCGCTAGGCCCAAATTGTTTTCTATGATGGATGTCACAGTCTGTATGATCAAAATAGGAGCCCTGCTGCTTTTAATTGCAAAATCGGAGTACTTGCACATTTGTTATTATGCTGAGGTTATTACCTCACACAAAATGAATTAACAGGTGAAAATAATTGATGAGAGGAGTGTTGGGATTTTTAGCCTCTTCAAAGAGACTTTGTAATTATGGCATAATGAATGTTCTGAGACATATCTGTGGGGGGCAGCATGAGACCACCAAAGATCTCTTTAGATTGATGATAAATTCACTGAAATCTACTGTAATACTGCTTAAATTTACTTAGCAATTAGTTTAATAGGCCTACATGATTCATGATAACGTAGTGAGAATTTTTAAATAAGTTTGTTCCATCCATCTATAAATTAAGCCGCTTACCTCAGCTTTCTTCCCAAGGTGATGGAATATGTTAACTAATCAGACTTTCTGAAACAAAGATGATGTTGGGCAGGGATTTTGGTTACTGGAATGCATTTCTATTTAAATACTTCACTGCTTTCATCTTACACAATGCAAATTTCCGCCCTCCCCGCCACCGCTACCCCTTCAACTCTTCTCATCAAATTTTGTCCAAATATAGTATTGATAGTCCTTTAGCACAAGAAGACTGTGCAGTTGTCTTGTGAAGTAAATCGTTCAAGCATTTTGTGATCTGAAGTAATTGTTCCTGGCTTTCTGACCACTATTCCATTCAGACTTGGTCATGTTTCAAATTCATTCAGCTCCTGAGTACAGCCAGACTGACGCACTCCAGTCTATCTCTCCTCTCCCTCTGACACTCTTTAGTTGCGC
>VYZW01017753.1:2591-12948 GCA_013401315.1 Balaeniceps rex
GTTGGGAAAAACAGTCTGGGTTATTCCTTCCTCAGGAAAGGGTAAACCTATTCATAGGATTGTTTTTGCTCAAGGACCTGGGTGCACTTGGTGGGTAATGCAGAAGGATGGGGAAGTCCAATGTGTACCTCAAGGTGATTTAATCCTGGGTGAAAATAATCTGTTATTTGAGTTGCATGTTATGGGAATTACTATAGCAGGAATGCCTTTTTGCTAGCCAGGCTAGGAGCAAGGAGAAGAGTTCATTGCAGTGTTAAACCCTATAACCTGGCCCAAAGGGACCAGGGGTGGAGATTGTAATGGATATACCTATAAATTGTTGTAACCCATGATTGCAGTTGCATGTTATAGGATTTACTATAGCAGGAACCAATTGAACCAATGGAGGACAAGCCTTACAAGAAGCAGTGCAAATGCAAGTGACCCTACCTGAACTGGCTTTGGTGCCCAGTAACTCCATGCAACACACCACCTTTCCTGTCCTGAGTGACCACCATAACAGATGGAGCCCAAAGTCATGGACTANTTGGATTTGTGCTGGAAACACTGTTGATAATACAGGGATCTTTTAGTTACTGCTGAGCAGTGCTTACACAGAGTCAAGACCTTTTCTGCTCCTCATACCGCCCCACCAGCAAGTAGGATGGGGCGTGCACAAGAAGTTGGGAGGGGACACAGCCAGGACACCTGACCCTAACTGACCAAAGGGATATTCCTTACCGCATGATGTCATGCTCAACAATAAAATTAGGAGGAAAATGGGCCGGGGGAGCAGCTGCTTGGGGACTGGCTGGGCATTGTTTGGTTGGTGGTGAGCAATTGTTTTCATTTGCATCACTTGTCTTTGTTGGGTTTTATTTCTCTCTCTTTGTTATTTTCCTTTTCATTACATTTTTTAAATTATTATTACTATTATTCATTGTATTTTGTTTCAATTATTAAACTGTTCTTATCTCAACCAATGAATTTTCTCACTTTTACTCTTCCAATTCTCTTCCCCCCATCCCACTGAGGGGTGGAGTGAGCAAGCAGCTGCGTGGTGCTTAGTTGTTGTCTGGGGTCTTCTGTATGCAGTGAATTCATTTGTCTTTTTTAATCCAAGGGGTGCCGCCATTTGGGCAGGATGTTTATGGTTAATATATAAGCTGCAAGAAGAGTTGAAAAGCATAGACTTCATTGGTAGATACAGTAGAGAGACATTATTTGAGTGTAATGGTGCGTACAAAACTGAGCAGAGAAGTGCTGGGAGAATAATACACAATCAGAACAAAACTGTGGTTAAAATGCCTTTCTACACTGTATGTGGTATGGCACGTATCATTTTCTTTAGATTCTGAGTGTCAGCCTTGAGATATTATATCCAAGAGAATCTTCTGCTTGAAGTAATCTCCTGCTCAGATATCCCACCTTGCAGGGGTACCTTTACTGCAATAACAGTAGATATTGAAAACTGTGACACAAATTGAGCCGGTGTTCATGGAAATACCCACCAATAATTTATTGCTTCAATACCTAAGCTATATTACCAAAGAAGAGATTGTTCTCAGGCTTGCTGGGAAGTGTAAGACATCTCATTTTTTTATATCAGTGCTGGGATTTTGGGTTATTCCATTCTGGTTTAATTTTCTTACCAAGTATCAGCCAAAGCTAGCTCTTGTCAACTTTTAGGTATTGTAGGAAACCTTACAATATCTCTTAGTCACTGCTTCACAAACTGGAAAGTATATCCCCTCATGGTGTTTATCCTGAGGCAGAAAATGATCATGAAGTCACTGGGTGGAAGTGATTACAGCATGCTACTACATTATGTTTCCTGGCTGTATCCTATGACCTCACCTAATTTTCTTCCTCCCCAGCCACTTTCTTCTACTAGCACTCCTCACTCCCCCATCCGCCTCCACAGCCTGCACTCCACACCCTTTTAAGTGATGCTTAATCACTGATGCTTAATTTATTTTCTTTCACTCATCTAAATGTTTTACAAGAAATGCAAGAAGAACAAGATGACAGGCTAACCCTAATTTCCAAAACAGAAAAGACAAAAAGAACTAAAGAAATCTAAAAAGTTTGCTTTGAAAAATAGAAGTCCTGTTCACTTAATAAATCACATGCAAATACGTTTATTTGAGACTAAATGGGTATAGCAAATATTATAGGGTTCTTTGCACACCATGGTAGAGCAATTCATTCAAACAAAGTAAGAAATGACCTTTTGAGCAAACTCAAATCATGCAATTTTGTGATAGCACTGATGATACTAGACAATTTGGAATGCAAGACTGTAAAACAACATTTACTCCAGAAATTGCAAAAGACTAATCATCCTCTGCAACAAAACAGATAAAAACTCAGATTTCCTTTCATTACATGACCATACAATTAATTTATTATTTAAAATTTTAATAACAGGACAATCAGCAGTCGTCTTAATATTAGCCCACTAAGTATACACCTGCATAGGCTGACCAGTTATTATCACTGGATTGCTTTTAATTAGGGCTGATATTAACTTATTATCACCTTTAAGAACTTATTTCTGATCTGCTTACTCCAGTAATGGTGATAAATTCTAGAAAGTAAATTAAAGGACTGCAGTTTTAGAAGTAATTTAATTTAAAAAATAAGAAAATTTAAAAAGCTATTTGAAATAAAACCTCTAATTCAATAAGGCACTTAGAATATATGGTATTTTTAACCATGTGAATAATTCCACTACTAATTGGCAAAACACATGAGTGTGTAGCAACCTCTCTTAAAATTTAGTGTATGCTTGAATGCTTTGCTGCATTTGAACCTCAGAAGAGCTTTTGAAGATTTTCATAGCTTTTTAATAAGTCAGATTCTTGACAGCTTGCATCAATATAGAAAAGGTGGAAGTATCTTATGTAATGATTATTTGGAGATCACTATCAGTACTATGCAGAATGATAGCTACACTGTGATATGTCTGTGTTAGAGCTGAATATGTACGAAGTCATCAAAGGTTTTTACAACTAGGCTAGTCTAGCTTTGTCTATAATGATGATGAAAAAATGACTTGATGTGTGATATGGCATACACTTATGAATAGCTTTTCATTATACTAATTTGACAGACTGTAGTATATTATGGGCCTTGTTTTAACCACATGATGATGTTACCCTATTCATTCCTTGAGACCTTATACTTGATGTGTTCTTGTATGAATTAAACCAGGACTTCTGTAGGCAGGAGAACAGTAGGCTCATTTCTAAATCTGCAATGGAGTCCAGGACTTCCTGTCATTTTTTGTAGCCACTTGAAGTAGGTATAAAGGAGCAATAATTAATGATACCGTTTCATATACCTTGAATGCAAACTTGAATAGCACTGAGAATCCTGAAAATGCTGACATGAAAATCTTGAAAATGTAGAACGCCTGATAATGGTTTACAGTTCTGCACATGTTTACAGGTTAGGAATATAGAACTTAAGCTAAAAAAATATCCAATTTATATTTTAAAAACAGTCTTTAAAGATTTTCAGCGATAATGCATGTAGCTTTTCTTCTTCGCTAACAGTGAAATTAGCTTTATTGTGCTTAGCTAACTCTCACTTAAATCTCTATTTGCATCCGAGATTTAGCAGAGTACACTGTGACAGCAATGTTCCCATAGAGTCATACAGCAGAAATATGAAGGGGAAATATTTGCATTAGTCCAATGACGCTATTGAAGGGACCGGCTCTATGAACCACAAAGGAGAAACATACCTTTGTTTAGGTTATGTGGGCTGGCTGCAGAAGAATTCTGGAGAAAATGGTATTCTCAAAGATTTTTCCTTTAAAGATCATAAAGTTGTGGCATAGCACACCAAGGTCATTCTTCATTTGATCACTGTTATTTAAATGTCTGATCTGTGCTTGAACCTGTTATATGCAAGCAACCTGTACGTTTTTGATAGAATTGGCAGAAACTAGATTAGATAGAGTAGGGCTGGTACACAGTGATTTGTGACACTCATTTGTGATATCGTCCTAAATGTTTAGCTATTGTTTCAAGCAGAAGCTGATTTTCCTTTTTTGTCTCTTTTATAACATCTTCATGAGATCGGAACTCCACTTCAGCCACATAAGGCCCAAGTATATCATTTTCATGTGGAACCATGAAGGGGCAAATGAAACTCTTGTAGTTTATATAGCAATGTAGAATGAGGTGATGTGCTGCAGTGTAGGTGGCATTTTGCTTGAAGCCACTGCTGCAGTTCTTTCACCTTTAACTCATCTTATTAGCACTCTATGCACCGAAATGCACATTCAGTACCAGCTTATCCCACTGTAATTCTACAGACCAGTCAGCACATGTTTATGTTGAGGCCACACACATGGTTCATAAAGGTGTTACAGAATTCCTATATGTTTGAGTTTTGGGTCTTGTGTGTTGTGGAGCTGTCCTGGTTTTGGCTGGGTTAGAGTTAATTTTCTTCCTAGTAGCTGGCATAGTGCTGTGTTTTGGATTTAGTATGAGAAGAATGCTGATAACACACTGATGTTTTAGTTGTTGCTAAGTAGTGCTTACACCAGTCAAGGACTTTCTTTTTCAGCTTCCCATGCTCTGCCAGGTGCACAAGAAGCTGGGAGGGGGCACAGCCAAGATAGTTGATCCAAACTGACCAAAGGGCTATTCCATACCATATGACGTCATGCTCAGTATATAAACTGAGGGGAGTTGGCCGGGGGGCAGCGATCGCTGCTCGGGGACTGGCTGGGTGTCAGTTGGCGGGTGGTGAGCGGTTGCATCACTTGTTTTCTTTTCCCTGGGTTTTGTTTGTCTCTCTTGTTCTCCTTTTCATTGCAATTATTATTATTATTATTATTTTATTTCAAGTATTAAACTGTTCTTATCTCAACCCACGAGTTTTCTTACTCTTGCCCTTCCGATTCTCTCCCCAATCCCACCAGGGGCGGGGGGAGGGTGAGCGAGCGGCTGCGTGGTGCTTGGTTGCCGACTGGGGCTAAACCACGACATAAAGACAGCTTTGCTGTTTCACCATTAAATTCAGACACTAGTTCAAATTCAGATAAGCCATCTTTATTTCCTCATGCTTACATGTCTGGATGAATCAGAATTGATAGGAGGTGATGAATTGTCTGGTATCCTGTTCAATAATACTTTAATGACAATTGCTAACTGTAGCCATGTTTGTTGAAATTTAAAAGTCAGCTGATCTGACCTAAATTAAAAAGGAAACATTCTATATGAGAAGTTCCCAAGTGAAAGCCAATGGTTTATTACTATCCTTTATAATTTCAAAATAGTCTAAAAGCTGTAATGCCATTTATGAAGTGTTGAATAATACACAGTAGCATGTGCATTATTAATAGCTACCTATGTATGAATAGAAACTCAGATAGACTTCCCTGAAGGTATACTTCAAGCACTGTTTCTTAATGTTACATCTGAGGAACTAGTTTGTGAAGATGAACGTGTCATTTGTTATTCATTCAAGCATTGACTGTAGGGAAAGACATATCCTTTTTAAATATAATTATCCTTGTGTAATATGTAGTATAGATCCTTCAAAATCTGAAAGACTGTCCTTGTGACCAAAGCCCTCAGACAGCAAGTTGCCCTAACACTTTCAGTTATGTCAGCTGTGGAAGTTATGTTTAAGTTCTTGTACTCTGAGGAATTGCCTTGGGAGTTCAAAGGAACAAGTTCTTCTGTGTAGTTCAACATATTCATAAAATATTTGGAAATAGTGAAGTGATAATTTTTGCTGCTGATATGAAGTTATTCAGGCTAATCAATTTTAAGTTGACAGTGAAGTGTTGCACTGATAACATTTAATGACTGACAATAAAATGACAAATAAGATGATATGATGGCAAATGCAAAGGAACGACCACTGTTTCCTAGGGGTGCAGACATTTTCTGTGAGACTCATTTGATCAAATGTAGGTACTTTCAGTGTCAACTTCCACTTCTAATTTATTTTCCTGTTCCCCATCAAAGGTGTTACCCATGTTATCCTAAAGCAGGTCCTGAAAACTCACATTTTTCTCTGTTGAATACAAAGGGAGATTAGGATAAAAGTCTGAACCCCAAGACTTCTTCAGAAAATACCAAACTGCATTAAGAAAATTTTCTAGCATCCCCCTGGGCCAGAGATACTGGAGGTTACTGATGCATATAGCTACAGTGCAGTACAAACACATTATACTATTAACACTTCAAACTCATACTGCCTAAAATATGCCTTTTACTGAATATTTCATCTTTAGTTTTAATAACATGGATGGTATTTGCCTGAATACTTTCCTCACTGCAGTATTAAGTATTGTTAGGGAAAGTGCCAAACCCCTTTCACCACCTATTAAAGCATTAAAGAAGCTTACTTTGATTCAGGAATTGCTATAGATCAGTAAAGTGCTTCTTTAGGAAGCACAGGACCACAGATTCTCAACATCATTTTCTTCTTTTTTTTAAGTGGCCAGTGAGCATTCTTTACCTATGCAATGCCCTTGTTAATGAAAACTGACTGTACATTTAACAGACCAATTACCATGAAATTTTTTCCAAATTCAGAGACTTTTCACAGGTCTTGACTTTCTGTAGTCCCCCATATCAGGTTGCTTTGTGGCTGGTTTCTTCAAAATATGAGGAAAATCCAGGACAATGAATTGCACTGGGTGACTCAGTTATCATTGCCAGGACTCAAGACAAGCCTCCCCTCAGCTCTTAGACAGCTGTGTGCATATCAGCCAACTCCTGTTCTCAAAAGCTGGTAATACCTCCAGCTACAAAGAGTGACATCTCTGCAGGCATGGAAAAAAAAAATCAGTTATGACTGGATTGGCAGCACGAATCTCCAGTGCCTGCAGTTCTGACCCCTGTTATTTCTGTGGACGGGATTGAATTTTTCCACTCTTCCAGGCAAGAAGATGGATATTTTCACTATTATAAAGCACTATATATTTGTTAATTATTAGAGAGAGAGATGAAACTGACAACAGCAACTGGCTGGGGGGAAAGGAGGTAAAGAGAGCAAAAGGTACTGAAGAAATTTAAGCATGAGTCAAAGATGAATGCTGAAAAGGACAAGGGAAAAAATACATCTTTCTAAGTATGAAGAAGGGAAAATGAAAAGGAAAGAATGAAAAAAATTGTAATGAACCATATACAGCACAGAAACAATGGGAAATAAATGCACAAGAGTGTAAAACAAGGTAAGAGATTAAAAACATGGAATTTCTAAATTCGTGAGTTTATTACATTTACTTATCAGGCATGACTGATATAAGAAGTCTAGAAAAGATATCGTCTCAGCCCCTTAAAGCTAATAGTGCTGCTAGTTTCTAGGCTATCTATATATTATGGACAAAAATGGCCAAAATGGTTTGTGAGGAATTTGTCTTCTTATATTCTGTTCTCACAGCTCACTGTTTTTCCAAAGAAATGGGTTCCTTGATCTTTTCCCTGCTCCATAAACTCCTGGTGCTCCATATGAATTTTTCATTTCCATTAAGTTTCCTGAAGCAGGAAGAGGTTTTCACACTTGTTGAGCAGGGACTAGCACATTATGCTAGTCAGCTGGTCAGCAACATCAAAAGATGTTGACACCATGGTCTTGTTTGGACCCTTCTTGTTAGTCTCTCTGCCTATTTAGTCTCTGTCTTCACTGATAAGATTTTTCAGAGGTATCAATGAATTGATTATCAAAGTGAATTTCAAGTCCATTTGAGTAGGTCTGAAGCAGAACTTTTTGTTTGAGATGTAAGGACTAATTTGTTTTTACAGATCCCAACTAATAGCCTGGGAGTCACTTGGACAACCTGGGTTAGTTTTGATTTCATATGTAACCGGGGAAAAATCCTAATTCCCATCACTTTATCAGTGTATTGCTCCCTACCAACTTAATAAGGTATATGACATTTACAAAAAGGGTGCACTAGGGGGCTTTGAGGGAAACTATGGGGCGACACTCCAAACAAATGAAAGGAAGTGGTTCTTCACACAACATGTGAATAAGTTGTCACATGCGACTGTAGTTGCTAAAAGTTTACAAGAGTCAAAAAAGCCAAAAGTTGCATCCATGGAAGAAAAAATCATTTTAAGGATGTGCTTGTTTTAACTGGGACAGAGTCAATTGTTTCCATATTACCTTGTATGGGACTATGTTTCGGATTTGTGCTGAAAACAGTGTTGATAATACAGGGATGGGGTTTTTTTTATTGCTGAGCTGTGCTTACACAGAGTCAAGGCCTTTTCTGCTTCTCACACCACCCCACCAGTGAGTGGGCTGGGGGTGCACAAGAAGTTGGGAGGGGGCACAGCCAGGACACCTGACCCCAACTGACCAAAGAGATATTCCATACCATATGATGTCATGCTCAGTAACAAAAAGCTGGGAGAAGAAGAAGGAAGGGGGGGACGTTCAGAGTGATGGCATTTTTGTCTTCCAAAGTAACCATTACGTGTGATGAAGCCCTGATTTCCTGGAGACGGCTGAGTGCCTGCCTGCCAATGGGAAGTAGTGGGTGAATTCCGTGTTTTTGCTTTGCTTGTGTACATGACTTTTGCTTTACCTATTACACTGTCTTTATCTCAACCCACGAGGTTTTTCACTTTTAGTCTTCTGATTTTCTCCCCCATCCCACTGTGAGGGGAGTGAGCAAGCAGCTCTGTGGTGCTTAGTTGCCAGCCGGGGTTAAACCACCACAAAGGACTACTAAATATAAAGGTTCCACTTCTGGCTTTGGAGTTTCTGAGCTGTAAAATGCTGGGGAAATCCAGGAGAATTTTCTGTGGAGCTGTGCAATTGCTATATTCTTACCCTTTCTCCATGCTCTCCAGGCTATGCACTGACCAAGTAAGTAATGAAACCACTGTCATCATTCCTGGCAACTAATTAATCCTAAAGATGACAGAAATAGCTGAACATTCTTAGTAGTACTGGAGTTCGGCTGGTAACCAACAGCAAAACAGGAAGACAACTATAACATATTTTGATCACTAAGAAGATGTACCAAATTTTACAGGGAATCAGTTTAGGCTTTGGCGCAGCTTCTGTAATTCAGCTGATTAATATGTATAAAGATTTTTCAATTTTTTCATTTTAAACTGTTGATTTAACAATATCTAAATGTTTCAAGTGGAAAAAAATGGTTTTGTGAACATTTGTAGTACATTAATCAAAATTACTCAGTTTAGCAAGTTTGAAATCTATTTCAACTATATTGTTTGACTTTTATTATGTAATTCCTACTACAGTAAATAAAAATATTTGGAGTTCATAATAAGAGGTAGAATTAAAGTGAAGCAAAAAAGCTATAATATTAACAATATTAATAACTTGTCACTCTGTGACATTGTGTCATCATCTGATCATCACTAGTAGTCAACCCATATATGAAACTATCAATCAGTTGTAGCACAATATCAAGTTATAAACTCATTCTGGTCGCATTTTTGGATTTTATTTTACTATAACTAAATATATATAATTTTTTTCCACAGGAGGCTTCTGCTTCTTTTTTGGGCGGCGCAGGGAGGTACACTGGTCTGCACACCTGTTCAGTCTACAGTGTGGCTATGAGGAGAGGAACAATTCTGGGAGAAAAAAAGCAGAAAAAGACAGAGGGCTCAGAGGTTGCATTGATTCCCTAAATCGGGGAATCAACTACAGCTCTGAAAACCCCAGGAGCCAGCTGGCTTACTCTGGAGTTAAGCACAAGTGTCTATCCTTCCATAAGTACCATGGACATAAGAAGATATAAGCTTCAGTTCAAATGCAAGCCTAAATGAATACAGCATAGAACTAAGGAGAACCTTATGCAGTATTTGAATATCCAAGATGGAAATTTGAGCCTATATTTTTTATGCTTACTTTCCAGTAGTGCAGAGCAGAACAAAATTATAGCTTCATAAGTTATCTGCTAAGCAGAATACTTCCTTTTAGCTTCCTTTTAATTGTCTCATCTTGAAATTCTTGTCCCACTGAAAAGTAACACTGTAATGCAACACATCTGCCTGAAATATGTTACAGACCATGTTTTATTCAATGTCACCTCTGAGGGCAAATAAGATGTTTACACAGCATTCTGCAAACGACTTGTTCATTGGAAGACTAAACTCATTGGAAAAAAATGGAAAAACAAATCCGCATAAAACTCAACAAACTGAGATTCCTGTATTCTAACAGAAGAGGGAAGTAGAGGGCCAATGTCAGCACAGCTTCAACCATTGGGCTTCATCAGGGTTATTTTCAGATTACACTAATTATTCAAAATATCCAGAAATTAATGTTGGTTTCTGTGAAGCAAAGGTTGCCCAAGCAAGACTGAAGTGAATTTGAATTAGCTAGGTGTCCTGGTTTCAGCTGAGTTAGAGTTACTTTT
>VYZW01017755.1:0-21169 GCA_013401315.1 Balaeniceps rex
ACCTTGTACTTGGCCTTGTTGAACCTCATGAGGTTTGCAGAGTCTTCCTTGGCAGTCTTGCTGTGACTCATAGTGCTTTGGGGATACTATTTGCCTGTGTGCTACATGGCTTGTATGCCACATACCTGTCAATTAAAGTAGATCAGAGCTGTACAGCAAATTAAAACCAACCAATAAAACAGAAAGAGCAATATATCCAATCCAGCTCATGTATTTTGTATAACAATACATTCAGAAAATGTAAAATTTTCAGATTAGAGTCACAACAGCTATAGTATTTTTTGGAGATGAAAAGCATAACAACAAAGGTGAAAACTGACCTCTTAGTGCCAAACATTATGGTACGGGCTTGTTCCACATTTATGAATGCACTGCTCTGCACAAGGCTTTTCTTTCACAAGACCTGGATGAGGAGAGAGAGAGATTTTTAGACCAAGCAACTCAGGACCTTGATTTTAATATCCTGAACAATAAGTACATCAGTAAACATCTTCTAATGCAACTTCAGAGAATACCTGGCAATTTTATAGAAATACAAAGGTTAGCAAAACAATGTAAAGGTTAATAAACAAAAGATAAAAGTTAAAAAACCTAAGACCAAAACCTACTGGTAGAGTTTAAACCTGAGGCTGCTAGAGCAGTTACTCAACAAAAAGGCTACGTATAATGCTATCTTGTAGTGCAACATCTAAAAGCCCCTGCCTCTGAAAGGAGAATTCATGTGCCTGAGTGAAATTCAGGTGCCTCAAAGCAACTAAACAAGATCCTCCCGAATTGCCAGCTATATAAATTTACATCTTACTTGCATTTTGGTGCTCAATTTGTTGAATGACTACCATAGTAAATTAGTCATTTTTCCATAAAGAAACCATTAATATAAATAAGAAATTTCCTAAGTATGGCCCTCAGAAAATGTTGTTATTTGAACAAAAAGAAATTCCAACCTTTATATAAAAAATAAAAATATGAAAATATTCTAGAATAATAGAATAATTAGGTTGGGAGGAACTGCCTAGTCCAACCCTCAGCTCAAAGCAGGTGTAATCAGATCAGGTTGCTCAGGGATATGCCCAGTTGAGTCTTGAACACCTCCACAACCTCTCTGAGCAACCAGTTCCAGTACTTCACCACCATCATGGTAAAAACATTTTTCCTAATACCTAATCAGAATTTTCCATGTTACAATTTGTGTCCACTGCCTCTTATCATATCGCTGTATACCTTCAAGAAAATTCTAGCTCTTTATAGCCCTCTACACCCTCCACTCAGGTACTCATTGACAGCACTAAGGTCTCCTCTTGGCCATCTTTTCTTAAGGCTGAGTTGATCCAGCTCGCTCGGCCTCGCATCATATGCCATGTGCTACAGCTCCTTGACCACCTTGTTTGGTCTCCATAACTCAACATCCTTCTTGATCTGGGGAGCCCAAAACTGGACATGGTGCTCCACAGTCAGTCTCACAAATGCCAAATAGAGGGGAAGGATCTTTCCCTGACCTGCTAGCTACACTTCTACCCATGCAGCCAAGGGATGCAGGTGACTCTGCTGCAAGGGCACACTGCTGGCTCATGCTCAAATTGCTGTTCACTAGGCCTCTCAGATCCCTTTCTGCAGTACTGCTTCCCAGGCAGCTGGTCTCCAACCCATCCTTTTACATAAGGGTTATTCCATCCCATGAGCAAGACCTTGCATTTTCTTTTGCTGAACTTGGTGAGGTTCCTGTCAGCCCATTTCTCCAACCTGCCCAGGTCCCCCTGAAGAGCAGCACTGCCCTCCAGCACATTGACTGGTGCCTGCAACTTGATGTCATCCAGAAACTTGCTGAGACTGCATTCCACCCCATCACTGATGTCATTAACAAAGATACTAAACAGTGTTGGTCCCAGTATTGAACCCAGAGGGACCTCACTAGTTACTAGCCAGGTGTGACATTTGCTGTTTTCCAGTCATCAAGAACCTCCCCCAGTTGCCATGACTTTTCAAAGATGAGAGAGCAGCCTCACAACATCATCAGCCAGCTTCTTCAACACCCTTGAGCACATCCCATTGGGTCCCGTGGACTTGTGTACATCCAAGTGGGCTAAGTGATCCCTAATGCTGCTTTCCTCTACTGCAGGTACTGTTCCACTCTGCTAGGAGGCTCAGGCACCTGGGAGGCCTGAGGACAAGTCTCTCCAGGAAAATCCAAGGCAAAAAAGGAATTGAGTACTTCAGCCTTTTTTCCACACAGCCATGCTGAGGAATGGGCCCATGCTCCCCTTGCTTTCCCTTTTGCTGCAAAGGTACTCACAGAAACCTTTCTTGTTTCCCTTTACCTCCTTGGCTAGTTCTGATTCCAGCTGAGCTTTGGCTTTGCTGACTGTATTCCTATGTGCATGAACTCCTAATTCCTACCACTTCTTGCCATGCTATGTGAGTTTGGTAAGGTGGAGCAGGAACTTTCCTTCTGTTGCCCAAAGTCATTAGCTTTCCCCCTCCTCTGTCTTGAGAGCCACCCCCCACTACTTGTTCACCCATGGTCTGCATCTGTCCCTCCTCCCTCTCTTTGCATGGCTCAGGCTCTTATCTTTGCAGAGTTTCTGCGAAGACCCCAGCTCTCTCTTCCTCACCTTTCTGGTGGTGCATGGTCTGGTCATCTTTTTTGCAGCTCCTTCCCCATGCAAGCCAGCACCTCACTCAGTATGCCTATCCCCAGGAGAGGCCCCAAGTGCTCTGCAGCCCCACACCAGGCCAGCAGCAGCCTCCCTCGGTGTGCCATCTGGGTCGATGCCTCCAACGTGCCAAGGACAAGTCAGGAACATCCCTGTGGGGTGTTGAGACCATCACTGTATAGCCTCCAAACCACCTCAGGCAAGTTTAAGCAGAGATGCTCTGCGCCCCTGCTGTCCTAGTGGCTGTGACAAGGGTGTTGCTGCTGCTCCCCATGAGCTTAGCCTCCCAAAGCAGGAGTCCACCATTCCCAGCAGCAGCCTGGATGCGAAGGTGCCAGATGCAGCTCCCAGCAGAACTGGAAGCAGAGACTCAAACTGCTGCACCAACTGGGAAGAGCAACCACTAAGAGCAGGCCGGGCAGTGCTCTGGGTGCCCTACACGCTCCCAGCCCCACAAACAGGGTCCCTTTTGCAGTCCCTGTTCACAGCGCTCTGGTCCTTCACTGCCTAAGGAGCAGCTAAATAGCAACTGGAAAGCGCAGGCAGGTGCCAGCTCCTCCAGCTCAAGACTTCCCCCACCAAGACTGCAATGGCTTGCGACCTTGGTTCACTTCCCTTGTGAATGCCATCGCGCACAGCCCCTGCCCTCACAACATGCAATTTTGATGCTAATGAAACCTTTCTGCCCTACTCCAAAATGTTCAATTTAAAGCAAAAAGACATAGCTTACAAAATAAAAAATTCTATCCTAGTTTAGTTGATTTTTTAAATGTAAATGCGCAATCTAAATACAAATGTTTTGTTCATCAGGAAGAAGCTGTGATTACATGATCTTGACTGACAGGAGGATTTTTGTCAACAGACTCCCTCCTAAATTCGTAAGATGCTCAAGGGGACTTCACATCTCCATGTCACACCAGATAAAATGACAGGTAAAGTATCTTTACCTCCAGGCGAGGAAGTGGTATTTTTACAGCACCATATTTCATTATGGGTTTGGGCAGTGACATTTTTGTCTCCATTTACTAGTTGCTCTGAAAGCATTTCCTTCTTTGTTTTGTGTAGGGTTTTTTGTTCTGGTGTGGCTCCTTCACAGCTGCAAAGTCAAAGGGAACCTCCCTCTTCCTTTCCGTGCCCTCTTGTTCCAGAATCACAGCCTTGCAGCTGGGCAAGCAGCACAAATATCATCAGCCTGAAGTACATTTTTCTTCCCTCGCAATTATTCTCCCTGCCACTCACTAACATCAGTTGCTCTACATTGAGAGGATAACAAACGCATGCTTCAAGTTAGATGTCTTGTTCAGGAATTTCTGAAGCCTCTAAGTAAGCCAAGTGTCCACTCCAATTGAAAATCAATAGATTTGGGGCATGCACATTCCCTGCATGTCTTAGGAAATCACACTCCAGTTCCCTATTTATGGTTATCAGGCTAACTGGGAGCCTAAGCTATGCCTGCACTGTCAGATATGCAGCTCAGAAACGGAACATGGATGAGATTAAGGACTGCAACTCAGCCTCTGCCCCAGTGCACACATTAAGTATCTCAAGCCATTTAGACAGCTGATTATACAATGAGGACCCTAATTCTGTAAATGCACTACAAAGATCTGAGTCAGGCATTCCTTTTGTCTTAGAAGTGGCAAGGTTCAAGCTCCTTAATTTAACTTTCAGAAGTATTTAGGTTGTGACCTAGAAGCCCAGGTCCCATATTTGAAAATGACACAGTCACTTACGATCCCAGGAGCATCGGTAGAACTTTGACACTGAAAATTCTAACCCCAGTTTATTCAATCATTTGATGATCATCTCTGTTTCCACTAAAGAGCACCATTCACAAGCATTTATTACATTTTAAGCATCTTGCATTAGTAGGTAAGACTGCCTTTATGTTTGTAAGAACTTTAACTGGAGGGCTCTGATGCTTTCTGTCTCTTCTTGGATATAAATAATGTTAGTGATGACATAAGGTACTGCAGTTTCTCAGAAAACAGGACAAGCTATTTGAGGAAAACCAACAGGTATAAAATTGCTGAGTAGGTGAAGCATCCTCCCTTGAAGATGATGGTAAAAAAGTTAGAAGAGCAACGTGTTGGATATATTGTCACCTATCTCAGCAGAAACTTTGCTGGCAACTATATCATTTTTGGGAAAAAAGACTGATACGGTCACCAAATATATTAAATGAAACATTAATTCAGACTTTGGACATTTTTCCCTTTGCACAGAAATGTTTTTCCACAGAACTGTTTCCCACAGCATTTCACCAGCTCAGCAAGAGTAACTGTGTGTCAGCTACTGCCTTTCAGCTGAACCTCATCCCTCTCTGGTGGAAGGTACCATCCTCAGGGCAAAGGGGCAGAACAGCCTGGGAGAACCATCGTCACTCTCTTCTAGACAGCCACATTAAACTGCTAAGAAAGGCTGTTTAAAGTAAGCAGACTCACTTTGCACTGGAGCAGATGAGAAATATCATTTATCTGCCTGGAGATAAATTCTGAAGGCTACGACTTCCAGAATGAGAAACTTCTTAGTAGCAATAGCGATTTCTAAAATGATGTCTTAAAGATGTCATCTTATACAGTAAAACTGACACAAAAACTCAGTAAACCTTTCCATTTACACCATATTTAAGCATAATTTACTGAGATTCACACTGACTGCTCAAACCCATGCAAATCTGAGCACAAGTATCAAGAATAAAAATATTTTCTCTTAAGAAACGAGTGTATTATAGTGATAAATATGGCATAAAATGTTCATACAGAATTACAAAAGAAGATCTTTATCAGTGACCTGGAGGAGACAATAGACTGCACTGTCATCAAGTTTGCAGATGGCACCCATTTAGGAGAGACCAGTTGATACGCTTAAGGGCAGGGCTGTCATCCAGGGAGACTTGGACAGGCTGGAGGGATAAGCTGACAGGGACCTTATGAAATTCAGCAAGGACAAATACAAAGTCCTGTACTTGGGAAGGAATAAAGTCTTGCAGTGGCATAGGCTGGGCACTGCCTGGCTGGAAGGGCCCTGGGGGCAGGAAGCAGAGCGCAAGCCAGGAGCGTGCCCTGGCGCAGAGATGGTGAACAGCATCCCAGACTTTATTAGCAGGAGCATGGCCAGCAGACAGAGGGAAGGGATCATCCCCCTTTATTCAAAAATCATCAGACCATTCCTGAAATACTGCATCCACTTCTGCAACCTGCCCTCAATGCAAGAAGGACACTGAAAAACTCGAGCAAGTTCAGCGTAGGGCCCCCAATATGATCAGGCTGGAGCACTTGCCCTGTAAGGAGAGGCTGAGGGAGCTGGGCTGCTCCAGCCTGGAGAAGTGGTGGCTTCAGGGGACCTAATGGCTCCTTCCATTACCAACAGGGAGGTTATCGAGAAGACGGAGCCAGTGATGCATGGTGGGAGGATGAGAGACAGTGGGTGCGAAATGAAACAAGAGGCTTTGACTGGGTATAAAAGAGGAGCTCTTTACCATGATCAAAGTTGAGCAATGGACCATATTGCCCAGAGAGGTTGTACGGCCTCCCTCCTTTGTGTTTCTCAAAACTTGTCTGAATAAAGCCCTGAGCAACCTGGACTGATCTCACAGCTGACCATGCTTTGAGCAAGAGGATAGACTAGAGCCCTTCTGAGTTATTCTGTGATCCTATGAGTCTATGTATAAAGGAGGAAAAAAGTGGAAGGGGTTGTGAAATGATGGTTGAAGCTGGGATAATTAAAATATAATGCTGGTACAAGTATGATGACAGGATGACTACAGATGATTTTTTGTTTTAAGGAAACAGCAAGAAGAGAACACTTTAAAATTTGTGTTCTGAAAGGTTAAAAAAACAAATTATATTAAATTCCTCTCAGAAGAGGTAGAGTCAATATATTTATATACAGGACTAAAAGCAGCAAACAGGAACAAAATATATCAAAATATAAACCTGACTTAGTTGAGTTGAAAGATACTGAAAGCTAGGAGGGGGCAATAGGCAGATGAGGCAAGACCTGAGAAATGAAACGCTGCTATGCACACTAAGCCTTAAAAAGTAAGAGCAGAACAAAATATCTTCCGTAGCCAATGGGAAATACTGAGTCACAAAATAGCAACCAAATCTAAAGATTTTGAGAATTCTTACCTTTGAAATAAAGAGAACTATACATAAAATTTTACCAGTTCAAAAGAAATAACCCAAAGAATGGAAAGGGAGTGACTCCAGTACCCATAGCACTGGGGACATGTGGAATATAGAAGTTTATTAGCAGCATCACTACTCTACAATTTTTTTGCAGAAGCAAATAAATGAAGAAGAAAAATATAAAAAATAGAAACAAGAGAGAGAACTCTAGTTCAGTACTCAGTTCAGTTACAGTAAAATGGAATGGAAAATTCTACGAAAGACTTGGCAGTCAGTTAATTCAGGCTATCTCTGGAAAAAGACTGCTGAGAAACAAATCAACAGACAAGCAAAGCATGAAGTTCACTAGAAATATTCCTAATTTTATCCTTGCCACAAAGCAATCACTCAGTGGAAACAAAATTTCTCCATTTAACAAAATCAGTTACTACTGTACTTCACTAATCATATCCACTTAAAAAAACCCAAACATTACTAATAATGTAAAAGAATCTAAGGCTCTTAAACATTATTCAAACTTCATAAGTATGTCGCGAAGTGCCCATACAATATTTAACAAATACATTGCTCTAAGTTCTTTATACTCGCACCCCAAATGCAGGGCCTCTGTGTTGACAGGCCCCTCCAAAAGATTGCAATACTGCCCAAACACTTTCCTGTACTCAGCTAAATCACCCACTAAACCACATTACATTTATTTTGCTAAACTGTACTTCATACATTTGAGGCCTTTTGAGCAATCCCACCCAATGCCATCAGAGATTAAAAATATGTAATCTTGGTGTTCAGTGTATCTCAACAATATAGCATTAAACCTAAATACCATACCTTATTAAAAGTTACTGATTTGCTGGTGCTTAGAAAAAAATATTCTGATAAACTCACCAACACCCTTAGAGATACCAAAAGATTAAAAAAAACACAGAAGAAAAGGATAAGATCACCTACAGATGCTCAGCGGAACATTTTTGGTAGGTCGGTGCTTTTCTCCTGCCCTGTCTTGAAAATGTTGACTTTCTCCTGCAGATGTCTGCCCTCTTCCATACCTGAGGAACTATATAGACTATTTTAATCTAACAGTCTGAACTGCTCAGAGTAAAAGGAGCCAAGTGATATGCAGATACATTCGAAATAGATAAAGCAAGAAAACATCACCTGAATTTTCAAGTACTTTACACAGCAGTGTAAAAAAACTAAGGCACAAAGCAATGTGAGAAACGGTTTCACAGCAAGTAGCCCTTTGCAGTATAAGAGAATATTTAGGTAGGATCAGAACATCTTCCCAAAAGCTACGCTTCAAAAAGCACAATCTATGTCTAGTCAAAGACACTAGGATCATACCGAGTTAATCAGAAGAAATGTAATGGCCTGTGGATACAAACAGTGAGATTGATTACTTTTGGCCTTAAGCTCTGCGAAACTCTGCCTCAGATCACTTATTTCAGCCTTTTTAGTATAATGGACAACTAACCATTTCAAAATGAAAAGCAATACCTTCTTCAAACCTTTACGAAGCATGTAACACATTTATTCTCTATATAGTCTAGACTGATTTTTTTCTGTTTTGTTTAATTACCTTAACACTTGAAGAAAGTATACTTTAAAATTCAAATAAACAATTAAAGGTTTATTTGGCAGCTCTTGGACCTAACTTATTAGTGGCTTTTTAAGCAACTAAATGATAAATAAAAATACATGAGCCAATAAAATGAAGTCCTATTCAAATAGAGAAAAACAAAACGTAGTTACTGATGTAAAGAATAATTTATCTGAAATGTAAATGAAATCTTTAACAGCAATTCTTATGCAGCAAAATAAACCCAACTGACATCTGTTGTTGATCAAAGGTCAGTTCAGTATCAAGAGTTCAATAAATAATTCATTTTGCCTACTGTAAAATCATGAGGGCAGACAACATTATGGTCATTCAGAAGTATTAATTCTGTATTTTTTCATTAATATGTTTTTTGTGATATCTGAAGGGAAGGTATTTTAGAAATATAGAAATTATCTTCATATATTTGACTATAGTGATTATTTCATCTGTCAGTGGTCTTTTACAGCAACCACATAGTTGCCAAAGATCTAATAGTATTGTCTGTTACGATTACATTTATAATCTTGTTAATTTAATCTTCTTACACTTCGTTTTTTTCTTTACAAATTAATTACATTACAAGTGCTATATGCTTTTCATTTGAATCATACAGTTTCTATGACAGATGTTTTCTTCTTCCAAAATAAAGTTAAATATTTCCAGTTTTAAGACAACAACAACAAAAAAGAACTACCAGTTTGCCTCCTCGTCCCAGTGACAGCTCGGGTGACCTCATCTGATAATTCTTCTTTCATCCTTTGTTTTTAAACCCTCATGTTTCATTCTTTAAAATAATACGATCACCAAAGCCTCATGATATCCTTCATTTCCATTTGCTTTCGTTTCCCTTCCTTTCCTACATTGTATAATACCATATGTGTATCTTTCTGGTGTCATAGCTAAGTGTAGCTTCTGCCACAAAATCTGCATGGTATATACAATGCAGCGATGTAGGTGTGCTCTATCACTCGTTCCCTGTTAGATCATCCACCTTTGCCTGTAGGTAATTCAAGGCAAACCCTAACTACTCTAGTAGGAGAGAAAAAAAATTCTTAGCATGCCCTCTGTGAGCATGTTAAAGAAATGTATTGATTTTTAAATAAGACAGATAAAAACAAACAACCATTTGCCCTGGGTATTTTGCCCTTCTTCACCTTCACAGCAGCACACACAGCTTGCTCTCCTACAATTTCAGGACAAAGGGACATTCCTTTACAGCCTTTAGATCATCTTAAAATCTAAGTTACTTGGAAGTCTAAGGCGGGGGGGTGGGGGGGAGGAGACTGCTTCTCCTTCTCTAGGCACAATTGCTAGACTATCAATTATTTATTATTCATTAAGTAGTGGATGTGTCTATGAACAGAAAAGAGCATGCACGCAGAGAAGACTCACAGGGAGTAACCAGGACTGATCAGGATTTCATTATTTTTCTTTATTTACAAAGAGCTATAAAGCCTGCTGAAGTTTGGGAGTGGGGCGGGAGGGGGAGCTGAAAATAACAGTAGTTAAAAAATACGCTAAAAAAAACCTTTCCAAAAGCTCACCTGACATCAATGAACATTAATGATAAAACTAAATCTGCTGAGACATAAATGGTAGATACAATGGTTCATTTACAGCTGCTGTAAGATGTGAAGTTGCTGCTATTTATCCACCCCTCTCCTCTCTGGGAAAATCAAGAATATCCCAAGTGGACACAAAAGGATCACGAACTTAATGTTCCTCAAAGCTGAAGAAACCAACATCACTTGCAGCAGGCAGGCTGCTGCGTTCAGACACAGCTCAATGACAAATTTCCTCCAGTAGCAAGCAAGGTCTCATTCTCTTCAGTCCCATCCCGGTTTTTAACTCCTATCCCCCAGTTTGCTGTCCCTTTAGTTGTAAAAATATAATGCCATATAGGACTACACTAAAACCAGACAGCTGAAATGAATCAGATTAATATCTCCCCTCAAAAAAAAAAAGTCTTTAAAAATCAGTATTTACTTTAGAAAAAAAATAGTAACTCAGATCAGTGATGTAGCTTACAGCACAGGTTGCATTGGCACAAGGAGAGCATCTGTGAAGTCTGGAACAGTAGTTTCATAAGCAGACTTTAAAGTCAAAGACAACATTCAGGTCATAACTTCTCAAATGATCATTAAAATTTAAAATCTTTAAGAAATGTTTGTACCTTCTGTAAAGTTAGTTCTAAATGGCATTCTAAAGACAGGTCTTCATCTGCACAGAAAAGATGTAACCTCTCAGATTGTATATCGCACATACAGAATAAATATAAAACCAAAAGTGTGGACCTTGGCTGGCTGCCAGGTGCTCACCAGCTGCTCTCTCACTCCCCCTCCTCAACAGGACAGGGGGAGAAAATAAGATGGAAAAGCTCATGGGTCAAGATAAGGACAGGGAGATCGCTCACCAATTACCAGCACAGGCAAAACAGACTAGACTTAGGGAAATTAATTTAATTTTATTGCCAATTAGTTGTAACAGAATAGGACAGGGAAATAAAAGCACATCTAAAACCACTTTCCCCCACCCCTCCCTTCTTCCCAGGCTCAACTTCACTCCTGACTTCTTCCTCCCTTCTCAGGCAGCACAGGGGGATGGGGAACGGGGCTTGTGGTCAGCCCATAACGCTTCATCTCTGCCGCTCCCTCCTCCTCATGATGTTCCCCTGCTCCAGGATGAGGTCCCTCCCACAGGATCCAGTCCTTCACAAACTGTTCCAACGCGGGTCCTTCCCATGGGCTGCAGTTCTTCAAGAATTGCTCCAGCGTGGCTCCCACGCTGGGTCCATGGGTCCTGCCAGAAGACCTGCTCCAGCGTGGGCTCCTTTCCATGGGCCACAGCACCTGTCAGGAGCCTGCTCCTGCATGGGCTCTCTGTGGGCTGCAGCCTCCTTCAGAGCATGTTCACCTGCTGTGGCATGGGGTCCTC
The DNA here is from genome assembly GCA_013401315.1 of Balaeniceps rex. Taxonomy (NCBI): domain Eukaryota; kingdom Metazoa; phylum Chordata; class Aves; order Pelecaniformes; family Balaenicipitidae; genus Balaeniceps; species Balaeniceps rex. The sequence continues at coordinate 11,316 of VYZW01017755.1, forward strand.
CATGGGCTGCAGGTGGATAACTGCTCCACCATGGTCCTCCATGGGCTGCACGGGGACAACTTGCTTCGCTATGGTGTTCTCCACAAGCTGCAAGGAATCTCTGCTCTGGCACCTGGAGCACCTCCTCCCCTTACTTCTTCACTGATCTTGGTGTCTGCTGAGTTGTTTCTCTCCACCCACCCCCGGCTCCTCTCTCACAGCTGCCACGCAGCTTTTTTTACCCTTTCTTAAATATGTTATCACAGAGGCGCCACCAGCGTGACTGATGGGCTCAGCTTTGGCCAGCAGTGGGTCCACCTTGGAATGTCTGCAACTAGCTCTGTCAGACATGGGGGCAGCTCCTGCTGTCTTCTCACAGAAGCCACGCCTGCAGCCCCCCCACTACCAAAACCTTGCCATGTAAACCCAATACAACAGCCTTACTTCTGTCTGATTACAAGCCACTTGAGAAACTGTGTATCGGATTTCTATATATCATTCGCTAATGCTGCAGGCAAAATATAACGGAGTTACATAATTTACAGCAGCAGAGGGAGGACTGCAGGAATCATAAGTAATTCCACAGAAATACAGATGTAGAGACAAAACAATTGCTGGGACCAAAGCAGATGAACTGCTATCTTTCCTGTACTATTCACTATTATGAAATGTAGTGGTACTGTAAGCTCAGTTCAGTATTTCACAAGCATTGTATTTTTTAACAGATAAAACCTCGCTCTCCTCAGAATAAAATAATGTCAGCTAATTGTGATCAACAGCAGGGAAGAGAATTATACAGACCTGAGTCTCTAGTCAGCAAAACAAAGATAGAAACCTTAGGAGGATGAAGAAATGATGATGAGCTTTGGCTGCAGTTTTCTGGACTAATTCAAAAGGGAGTAGAGTGAGTACGACTCAGATAGACAAAGCAGAGTATGTCAAGCACACGAGTTTCTTAGCTATCATCATAAAAAGAGGCATTACAATTTTTTTTGTACTTGATTACAAATGCTATAGACTACAACAGTAGTAGATTCATCTTAAAATACATGGATTCTGGTTTTCACATTTCAACTTTTAAACTAATGCTATGATACTGATCTTCATTTTAACTACAGTTCCAGTGATAATTACTTATCTAAAATTAAAGAAAAGATGTCACTTAACTGTACAGAAGGATATAAAATAGTAATTTCAATGTATCAATTTCTTATTAAATAGGCACTCAAGCACTTCAACCTAATCTAGTCTGTGATATCGAAAAGGAGGAAAATAAAAATAGAATGACATTTACTCAATACAATGTGAAAGGTATTTATGGTTAGTCATTAGCTGGTTGAAGAATATATCCCAAGATATGATAATGCAGATTTTCCTGACAGTATTACAAATGCTTCTTCTCAGACAGTTCACTTACTGAAAGTCTCCCCTAATCAGCTGGCATGTCTACCTATTTATTCCTATATTATCAACACCAAAAAATCCTTTCATTCATAATAACTGTGGTTGTCCCACTGCCATTCATTTAATGATATTAATGGTTTCTATCCTATCTTTTGAAAGCCATAAATACAGAAATGACAATATAAAATATTTATAATACCTTATTTTCCTTTCGCAATTTATATATATCCAGTTTTGCTGTTTTCTACTTCTGCTCCTTTTCAAGAAGAAAGCTGACTATACAGTGAAGTTCTCAGCTGGAATCGGATCTAAGAGTGCTGCAGACTACAGACTGTGCCACTCTCAAAACTTTTGGGCCAGATCTATAAGAACTGGTGAACAGGTTTTTTATATCAAAGGTCACGCTTCCGGTTTTGTAAATAACTAAAGTATTCCACTTCTTGGCACTATGCAGCTTTCATCGCACCAAGCACAGCTGAAGCTAAGGTGGATTTACCATAACAGAAAAGGCTCATACATGACTGTGGCCCCTAAAGGTGATTCCTCATTAATTTCTCTCCCCCAGTTCTATTCTGAAGAACGCTGGCTGCAGTCACGTTGTGACTTTCCACTTCTAAAGACCAAGAGACCAAGTCCTACTGTTTTCCTTTCCAAGCAGAACTGAATTTATGGTAAGTTGGGAAGTTACAAAATTAACGTTCACAGAATAAACAATTCTTAGAAGACACATTAAATTATTTTACAAAGTCAGCAAAAACTAAAGAGAAAATGAGAGGATTACCCCATAGAATCAGTGGATCACAGGGGTGTCAGAAATTTAGTGAACACAGAAGAGGGCTAAAAGGCTAAAAGGCTAAAAGTGATCAGGAGACTACTTATTTTATACTCTTTGCCCAAAAAAAAATGAGATGTATTTAAGCCTTTTCTAATAATATTGGCCTAACTATAACCTGTTCTTAAAAACCTCAAAGGATGGAGATGTACAATCTGAAATACGGCTTTCCTATTCTAAACATCAGAAATTTGCTCCTGAAAATAATATTCTTTGTCACGATTCGAGCTCATTATTTGTTACTTTCCCAGCAGACACAGCAAGCAATTCTTTACTCTCTTTCTCACAAAAGCATTTCACATATTTGAGGACTGTTCTCATGTCTCCCCAGCGTGTCTCTTTTTTAGGTCAAACATCCCCTTAGAATTCAATTTTTCCTAGAGGTCATGTTTTCTAGACTTCTGATTGTTTTTCTTCATGTTTTAAAATGTGGATGCCCAACACCGAAGACAGTATTCCATGCAGAACTGAGTAAAATAGGAGTTATTTATTATCTTACATATGGCAACCCTGGTTGTATATTCCAGTTTGATATTTCCTTTTTTCTTCCTCAGCAGTCTACATCAGTAGCTAACATTCAGTTTGCTGTTCTTCTCTCAGTTTTTTTTCTCCTAGCGTTGCTACAGAGTTAATCATTCCCTGTCTTGTGTTTTCTAAATTCTGGAAACTCAACAATATATCACACTTCTCAAAAAGAATTTATTAATGTGTTCTGTGATTGCTTCAGCCAGCTTCCTATATATTTTAGTGTGAAAATCATTAAGTTCATATGATTTAAGGTTTGACTAATAAGTAAAAATAAAACACCTAGACCATCAATCATCTGTGGGGTTAAAGAGTCTTTGACATTAAAGATAGAAGAGGTAGTCTGAATGCAGCATGTTTTACCACCATCACCATGCTCACTGTCATGTAGAAGTACAGGAAATACTGCAACGCTGTTATACCTTTGCTGCCCAGCTAAGAGCTGGTAAGAATAAACCAAGTTAGAGAATAAGAGATTGAGATGAATTTTCCTGTTTCTTACAGCTTCAGGTAAGCTCTGAAAATCACCTAGAATGCAAGATGTTCCTGCTCATTTTCTTGACATGTCTCCCCCTTTCTTTTGTCTCTTAAGTCTTCTAGCCTTCAGTTTACTTCCCCTGCCCGCCCCCCCCAAAAAAAAAACCAAAGAAAAAAGAAAAAAAAGTCAGACCTAGACTGCCAGAACCTCATACTGTGCAACAACAGTGGAGACTTTGACCAGAAAGGCAGCTAAAAGCAAGATCTTACACAGTCCTGAGCTGATACAGGTTTGCCAAGCCTCTGAACAGGTACCTATGTCATACTTCTCTTTCTCCAGCAGCTCTATAAACAAGGAACAGATGAGGCATTTCATTTCTCACTGTTCTTTTCCTTCCCTATTTTTATGTATTCATCTCATTTTTTTCTTCACAGACAGGATCTGACTCACACAGTAGCAAGAACAGTAACCACTTCAGCCTGTCCCAATGAATTTTCATTTCCCTGAAAAGACAGTTAACAAAGAAGGTTACAAAAAACCTGTCTGTAGTTTAAAAAGGTAGGGAAACAGAATTGCTAATGTGGAAGTTTGTGTTAGAATCATAGAATCATTTGGTTGGAAAAGACCTTTAAGATCATCGAGTCCAACCACACCTGTCCACTACTAAACCATGTCCCTCAGCACCTCGTCTACAAGTCTTTTAAATACCTCCAGGGATGGTGACTTGACCGCTTCCCTGGGCAGCCTGTTCCAATACTTGACAACCCTCTCCGTGAAGAAGTTTTTCCTAATATCTAATCTAAACCTCCCCTGGCGCAACTCTTGTCCTATCACTTGTTACTTGAGAAAAGAGACCGACACCCACCTCGCTACAACCTCCTGTCAGGTAGTTGAGAGCAATAAGGTCTTCCCTGAGCCTCCTTTTCTCCAGGCTAAACAACCCCAGGTCCCTCAGCCGCTCCTCATAAGACTTGTGCTCCAGACCCTTCACCAGCTTCGTTGCCCTTCTCTGGACACGCTCCAGCACCTCCATGTCCTTCTTGTAATGAGGGGCCCAAAACTGAACACCGTACTCGAGGTGCGGCCTCACCAGTGCCGAGTACAGGGGAAGGATGACTTTCCTGGTCCTGCTGGCCACAATATTTCTGATACAAGCCACGATGCCATTGGCCTTCTTGGCCACCTGGGCACACTGCTGGCTCATATTCAGTTGGCTGTCGACCAACACCCCCAGATCCCTCTATGCCAAGCAGCTTTCCAGCCACTAATCCCCAAGCCTGTAGCGTTGCATGGGGTTGTTGTGGCCCAAGTGCAGGACCTGGCACTTTGCCTTGTTGAACCTCATACTTGTTAATAACAAGTTAGAAGAAATTGTAAAAGAATAGAATAGTTCAGTTGGAAGGGACCTACGATCATCTAGTCCAACTGCCTGACCAATTCAGGGCTCACCAAAAGTTAAAGCATGTTATTAAGGGCATTGTCCAAATGCCTCTTAAACACTGACGGGCTTGGGGCATTGACCACCTCTCTAGGAAGACTGTTCCAGTGTTTGACCACCCTCTCGGTAAAGAAATGTTTCTTAATGTCCAGTCTAAACCTCCCCTGGCACAGCTTTGAACCATTCCCACATGTCCTATCAGCAGGGAGAAGAGATCAGCACCTCTCTCTCCACTTCCCCTCCTCAGGAAGCTGTAGCGAGCAACAAGGTCACCCCTCAGCCTCCTTTTCTCCAAAGTCCTTAGCTGCTCCTCATAGGACATGCCTTCCAGCCCCTCACCAGCTGTGTTGCTCTCCTCCGGACACATTCAAGGGCCTTCACATCCTTCTTAAATTGTGGGGCCCAGAACTGCACACAGCACTCAAGGTGAGACCACACCAATGCTGAATAAGCGGGATAATCACCTCTTTTGACCGGCTGGTTATGCTGTGTTTGATGCACCCCAGGATGCAGTTTGCCCTCTTGGCTGCCAGGGCGCACTGCTGACTCATGTTGAGCCTGCGGTCGCCCAGCACCCCCAGACGCCTTTCTGCAGGGCTGCTCTCCAGCCACTCCTCTCCCAGTTTATACTTGTGCCTGGTATAACTCCGACCTGGGTGTAGGATCCAGCATTTGGAATTGTTAAATTTGTGGTTAGTGAGATAGAAGATTAGACACCATGAGTTAAATCTGAGTATGAATATGATCCCTTTAAGTATATAAAAACACCTCTCAGACCATATACGCTGTTGGAATGAACAGCTCATAACGCTACTCATACCAAATAGTTTACTAATAAAAAATAAGGAAATTATGTTGGTATTTTAAACTATGTTCCAAGAAAATCATGTATGGTATCTAACTCCTCCCAGCAGAAAGCTAAACATGGGAATTACAGATCTTAATATAAACACTTGAGCCTGTCTACTGCTTAAATGAAGATTCCTTGATTCACCGAAGATGGTATACCTATTGCTGGAAGAGGTTTATAGCACTACAGCAAAGAGATTACAAAAGGTCTAATCAATGCAGAGATGTTGAAAGAAGTTTTAGTTTAATTTTAAAAGACAGTCTGTAATTTGCTGAAATTACTTCCCTTCAGAAACGTCAAGTTTCTTTTCAGATTTTTTCACATCAAAAAAAGAGCAGGGAAGGAGCTTTGCATGTGGTTATTTTACTAGCCAAAATCTGACAAGGAAATTGATCCTCTTCCGAGACACAATACAAGAGTTGGAAAGCTGTCTTTTGGCAGCTATTGGTATGATAGCTCACCAAATCTCGGCGGGGCGGGNCAAACAAACAAAAAAAAACAAACCTAAAACAAAAAAAAACACAACCAAACAAACAAAAAACCCACCAAAACAAACCACCTCATTGTAACTGTTTGGAAGGGTTTGGTAGTATCTCTTGGGTGGCCTTGATGGGGGGAAAATGAAGGCTCAATCATGGGATCCATTAGTTACTACTACAAACATACATAATCCTCTCTGCAGTACATGCCATTATCTTGATGTCCAGTAGAAACAACCAAGGGATCTCCAGAACCAAAGATTTTCCTTTGAGATGCAAATGACCATATCTGAAGTTCAAAGCTGTTACACCAACATGTTGCCTGTAGGACAGGTACAGAGAAACATAACATGCATTAGTACTGAGCTGTGTAAACTGACAGAAGTGCAGTGATCTGCTGGAGACTGAGAAACTTTATTTTGTAAGGGAAGCATAAAATCTCCAAGAAAGTACTAGATGAATCAGAGATGCCTTATTACTTCTTAAATCAAACACATGGGTAAGCAGAATACTTAACAGCCTATAGCTCATAGTCCTGAGTTATAACAACATCTATGAGTACTGCATTGCCCTGTGTCATAAGAATGAACAAGTGCCCCCCCCCCCTTTTTTTTTTCCCTTTTCGCTATTTTCATTCTATTGGAGTTTGGGTTTTGGGGGCTCACTAGTGGGCTTATACCTAAGAGGAAAACAAAATAGCAAAGCTAGATTACTACATGTTTATCTTCGGTTTAGCTCTCAAAATCTTAAGTGCGGCAGAAGGGTATGTTATCAACATTGAAATACAAATTTTCAGGAGAAAAAACTATAAGCTTTAGATTTCACCTTATTTATTTAATGTTTCTCTTTGGAAAGCTCTTTCTTGTCTCAAATCCAGGTAAAACCAATCATTCCTCTCAAAGTATTTGGAATCGATACACTGAGAGGCACCAATTCAAATCTATCAAGTTACACCTTTTTTGCATGAGTCATTAGTCATAGGCCTGCATTTCCTCAAGTGCTGGTAACTCATGAATCCCAATCACAGCACACCAGCTTGGAAGACAGTCCTCTGGCTTCCAGATATGCCAAATACAGGTGATGATTGTTCTGCAGGGTTTTGGAGAGGGCTGCCCAGATGCTAGCTAGCCCTACTGACCAGGTCACCGGCTGCCAAACTAGCTTCAAACATATGACCAGCAACTTCTTTTTTCTAGGACATTTTTCAGGGAGAGAGTATCACAAGAGGTCAGGCTCTCATATCTACTGGCACATCCTTGGGACTCTAAACGACAGCTACTAGAACAACTGAAAAATAATTCTTGTCAAGGATAATGTAAGTATTTCAGGTTTCGCAACCAGAAAAAGCCTTTATTTTGGGTAATATGGGAAACTGATTAGAGATGGTTAAGAATATAGATAAAGCTAATGGGTTTGGGGTACTATCTCCTGGAGTGGGTCACTTTCATCTGGTGAGACAGCTTCAAAGGACTCAGTTGAGAGTATCTCCTAAAAAAAGTGCAAAAAACCCACACTGGGAGCTGGGCCCAGGAAATCCTGTTTGTAGAGATTCAATAGTCTTCAGCAAGCAAGAATACCAGGCAACATGCAGGCAACCTGCAAATCCTGGCAAACCTAATTAAAAAGCCGAGACAATTACTCAATGTGCACAAGTGAAACTGTTCATGCATCTCTTTCTTGGCCTTACTGCACATTATTCTACATCAAAATTTATATTTAAGAATCTTTGGAAAACATCACTTTTTCCAGGTTCTAGATACAGGAATGTTCTGTTTTGACAACAGCATGAAGCCACTATCCTGTAAGAGCCTGCAAGTTCACTAAAGTCGGTCTGAACTACAGGTTTTGTGAGTAAGACACAAGCAATCAATAGGCTACCCTGCACGCCTTCAACACCCTGAGGAATTAAATATGTCTGTTGCATAGTAGAATCTGAAAGATTCAGAAACAACCCAGAAGATGGAAGCAGGCAAAACCTTAGTGCAGCTTTGCTGTAACAAAAACCTAGCACATCAATACCAAAGATCAGAAAATTATTGCTATAGGATAATCAAATTGACCCTAGGATTTTTCCACTCTTAATTTCCACTCTCATTCTGTTGAGACAGAGAATGTTATAGTGCTGTTTTTTGTAAGAAAAAAAAAAATATTTAAAAAAAAAACAGTATTCGAAAACTGCAGCAAATTCAACAACAGCAAAGAACTTTGCAAAATCTTTATAATCAGAATGCTACAGTTTGTGTCAAATTTTCCAAACACCAGGAAAAACAGCAGTCAAACCAAAAAATAAATGTAAAATAAATAAAAATCAAGCATCAGACAACTAAAACAGAAACAAATTTACCTTTAGAAATACTTTGAAGTTCCAAATTCATCAAGAACTGATAAAACTACTGCTACAATTACCTAAATACATGAAAAGAATATTCCTACAAGAAGCTAAATATGGCATTCTTGGGTTTATTTTGCCTGAGAGAAGAAATCAAAGTGATCAATGAGAAGTCTTGATCAGCTTGAATTTATGAGCAGCTTGGAACAACCATACACAAGTCAGATGCTAAAATACATTTTTTGAAGCCATGGGAAAAAAAAAAATAAAATCACCAAGCTGCGTAGAGAAGAATCAATAAACATTTTTCCTCCACTCATCCTAACTTGCAGTTTATTCTTACCTTTTAGCAAAATAAATTGTGTTAGTTGGTTACTTTGTACACAACAATAAAGTGTAACACTTTTCCTTTTTTAAGTTTTTTATTTATTTATTTATTTCACCAGCTAAGAGTAAGTAACAAAACTAAGTATCAATTTATTATTAAGATCCTTCATGTAGGTCTAGGAAGCACAGTCAGCAACCCAGAAGTGAAGTCAAGAAGGATGTCATTGCCCTTGGGTAGCCAACATTCATCACAGCGGGCAGCCTTTATTGTCCACCATGCTGTAATAGTTTCTCAGTAGGGAAGGCAGCATGTAGTAGCATGATGACGTGCAAGATAAAGCCTAAAAACACAAACCTCTGTTTTAGAGAGAGATGGTTAGAAGTGAATGTTTACAGTGGCAGCAGAAGGGAAGAAAGGCAGAATGACTTGGTTCTCTTTTTAGTCCTGAACACTGGTAAACATTTTTCATTCTGTATCATGTTCAGAGAACCAAAAGAAGTTTCTTTCCATCATGTGTTTTTTATTTGGTCATTACTTGCTTACCTCTTCTACAGTTCTCTCCTGAACTCTGCCATTTATGACATCTTATTTCTCCCAAACAGGAACTAGATATACCCAGGAAACACCTAGGTCTTTAACATACTGCAAAGTGTATCCCGGTTCCTTATAAGACACGCAGATCAATCATCACTATCACTGAATTTCTATTTACTTATTTAAAATGGCTGGAGAAGCTGAACTAGAGTCAATCATAGTCATTAGAGTTAGGTGAGAAAAAAAGACAATGGAAAGGTTTATAGCCAACAATTTCACAGAGAAAATGGGTCATTCAGATCCATAGCTTTTCTATGAATAGTGGGCAGCAGTAGAGTATGTTAAGTCAAATTGGAACTGACTGCAAATTTTCCATCAGAGACACTAAGGTGCTGTGCATGTGTGTATGCGTGTGCACACATGCACGTGTGTGAAAAAGGTAGTGGTTTGCAAGATGTTTTTTTTTCCTATTTCTCATTAAATCTCTTTCAGATTACCTTGAACCAGATTTTGAAACTCAATTTACAGATTTGCTCCTAATTTTTTAAGTAGTTCCACTCACTTTAATGTTATTTAGAGTGAATTAAAATAGCAGCAGCTGGCATTCTACCACAGTGAGTAAGGACAGGTTCAGTGAAAGACTAAAACACCTGAAGGCAAGATCCAAAATACCTTTTT
>VYZW01017755.1:37528-47833 GCA_013401315.1 Balaeniceps rex
TCACTGCAGGGGGGTTGGACTAGATGACCTCTAAAGGTCCCTTCCAACCCAAAGCATTCTATGATTAGCAGTTATTATTAAGAATTTAGAAGATATGACAGTGATCCTTTGCATGTTTCATGGAGATGGAACGATTTCCTCCCAACAATGCCAACTTTCAGATTTCCTCACTATTTCATTTATTTCAGCTGAAGAAAGCCCCGTGGGTTCCAACCAGTGGTCTCTTATGTTCCTCAAAGGAGGTCACATGGGATGACATGTGGTTCTTCCTTTGGGCAATTAATTTCTGCTGCCTATTGTCACATCATAGAATCGTCTGGGTTGAAAGGGACCTGTAAAGGTCGTCTAGTCCAACCCCCCTGCAATGAGCAGGGACATCCTCAACTAGATCAGGTTGCTCAGAGCCCGGTCCAGCCTGACCTTGAATGTTTCAAGGGATGGGGCACCTACCACCTCTCTGGGCAACCTGTTCCACTGTTTCACCACCCTCATCGTAAAAAATTTCTTTATATCTCATCTAGATCTACCCTCTTCTAGTTTAAAATCATTACCCCTTGTCCTATTGCAACAGGCCCTGCTAAAACGTTTGTCCCTATCTTTCTTATAAGCTCCCTTTAACTACTGAAAGGCCGCAATAAGGCCACCCCAGGCTGAACAACCCCAACTCTCTCAGCCTGTCCTCATAGGAGAGGTGCTCCAGCCCTCGGATCATTTTTGTGGCCCTCCTCTGGACCTGCTCCAACAGGTCCATGTCTTTCCTGTACTGAGGGCTCCAGAGCTGGACGCAGTACTCCAGGTGAGGTCTCACCGGAGCAGAGGGGCAGAATCACCTCCCTCGACCTGCTGGCCACGCTTCTTTTGACGCAGCCCAGGATACAGTTGGCCTTCTAGGCTGCATGTGCACATTGCCAGCTCATGTCCAGCTTTTCTTCCACCAGTACCCCCAAGTCCTTCTCCCCAGGACTGCTCTCAATCCCTTCATCCCCCAGCCTGTATTGATACCAGGGGTTGCCCCAACCCAGGTGCAGGACCCTGCACTTGGCCTTGTTGAACCTCATGAGGTTCACATGGGTCCACTTCTCAAGCTTGTCCAGGTCCCTCTGGATGACATCCTGTCCCTCAGGTGCGTCAACCACACCACTCAGCTTGGTGTCATCTGCAAACTTGCTGAGGGTGCACTCGATCCCACCATCTATGTCACTGATTACAAAATCACATTACACTATCTATTACTGATTACTTTGTCTTGGGTATACGTGAGAAACAACAGTCATTAAAAGTGACCAAGGGCATAAAAAGGGATTGGAAAGAGCAGTAACAAGTTTGCATTTTGCCTGTGCTACAGTTTTAGGACATGTCTCTTACATCAGACCCTGAAAACTGCGGAAAACAGAAGGTAGAGGAATTTGGGGAAAATACATATAGGGAAGTAAGATTATCTTTTCTGGGTATTTATCAGTACAACTGTATATTTGCAATACCTCCCCTTTAAAGCTTCAGTGAGGTCAAGCCTGATCTCTCGGTACAATCTAAGCCTTGCTCTAAACTTACCGCAACACTGGCTAAGAGGAACATTAGGAGATGGTGACAGAACTGCAGTGAGACAATTTGGTGTTCACTGTGCCACGTTCCTGTGCCAAACTAGATATGCAGATAGTCTCTGATTACATTTCATTGCCGCATTACTCTCCTTCCAAACACTGCAAGCTCCTTCCACCTATGCAGCTTCTCCACCTGGGCAGCTCCATCCGCTGCCACTATCACTAGTTTCATCCATTTTGCAGACTTTTGCTAGTGCTGTTGGATACAACGTACATATATATTAGTCTTCCAGCAGACAAGTAACACAATTTTGATGCATAAAGCTGTATCTCCTTCATGGAGTGTAAGGAAAAGTATCACACTCACCAAAACCAAGACCACTTGTATCTTAATTCAGTCTCACTTGCTCCTGTGTTTACTTACTCTCCACTATTTATACGTAGCAATGATTGAGGACTGTTACACAGATCTCTTTTCCCATGGTCACGTTATCACTACAAGGAGTTTTTCTCCCTTTCAAAGACATCCTAATTCAGAAGGCTGGTTGCAGTTTGATGAGGACATCAGTAGGTATCAACCCCTCATATACTGTGGCTGCTGTTTTCATAAAGTTAAGAACCATAGGACACCAAGTGTCTAAATAATATTCTCAAAGAGGATGTGTAAACAGGTTTATACGGTTTTCAGCTATCTGTTCACATAGCATTTCTTTCTGCCAAGACTGCTTCAATAATCAGAAACAGGAAGGACACTATTTACTAAATAAGCAGTTAAGGTATCCAGTGTCTAGTCTGATCAGAGTTGTTCAGTCTATGGCCTTATGGTACTCTACTTAAGCTCTGCTAGGATGCTAGCAGTATTCATTTCCTCATGAGCCTCTCCAACGTGATCATCGCCACAGTATTAGAGTATTTAGCCAACATTAATGAACTTATCTTCTCATATCATGCTATGTTGTGCAGCTAGTATTGTCTTCATTTTACAGATACAGACTTGAAGCACAGAGACTAAAGTTAAATGGAAAAGTCTTCATTTACTTTGGATATCCAAGCAGCTTCAGCTCTAATATTTTAAGTCCCACAAGGGTCAGAAATACAAGTTTACAATAATAAATAAGAGGAAGAGGTAAGGGGTTGTGAGGAGGTAGAACAATGAGGTGAAATACCCTTAACAACAGGCTTGCCTGAATTACAACTGGACAGGAAGAATTGGAAACTTTGGACTCCTTCTGGACTCTGTAAAGCCCTCACAAGACACGGACTCCACTACTTGCACGTCTTCCCAGTTGCCCAGTGCCATTGTCATCTTCCCTCAGCCCCCTCCCATCACCATCACCGCCCTCCGATAACCTCATCCAACCAACACTAAGATTTTGTCCAGGCAGCTCATCCAAGTCCTAATCTGATCCAAAGCCAAGAACCTTCTCTCTCATAGTCCCCAGCTCCAAGGACAGCTGGTTTTGCTTCAGCATTTTAGTCAAGATGCTTGCTCATAAGGTTACCTGAACTCCAGGCATATCCCGGTGCCTCAATGCTTTAAGGACATTAAGAACACAAACAACATATCCAAAATTTCACTTTTTTTCAATCACCACTGCCACAGACAAGAGCTGCAGAAAAGAGCAAGTGCCGGGTAAGTCCTACTTGACACTGTCTTCTTAGATGTGAGTACACACATGCAGCTGAAAGTTGTGCCCTCTGGGACCCCTGAACACATGGACACTTTGAATGGAAAGCCATGCCTGGAGGTAGATTCTCAGATGCAATGCAGCACAGCGATACTGCTACTGCTTTACATCCGACACTTCAGGTACAGTCTGAGGACAAAGTAAGCACAAGGTTATACCGGGAAAGTACATAAAGCAGCTATTATGGCAGGGACACCTGAGAAAAATCTTATATTCAGAGCCTCAAATTTGACAATCTCTATTAACAGTTTAATTTGAAGATAAACATAAAACACACACATTAATTCTGTAAAAACAGCTGATTGTGTGTAACAAGTAAATACACACTCCACTGTAGAGAGCTTACAGTAGGGATACACAACATAGAGGAAGACACTGGGAAGTAGTAAATAGAAAAATCGGTTAAGCAGTGAAGCTTTAATAAATGTTAGTTCCACTTCAAAACCTTCCTCATAATTTCTTACACATAACTATCCCACTGTTTCCATTCTAGAGGTGTCCAAGTCGTTCACTGCTTCAGCTAAAACTTCTCAGTGGAGCATAAACTCAGGTTATAAGCTTTCAGGTGAGGTAGACTTTAGTGAAAAAAAAAAAAGGCGGAAAAAAAAAAAAGAGGTATGACAGTTTGCATATGGAAAAGAGTTTCACACTCAAATGTTCCACATGGACCAGCTAATTCCTGCTACTATCATCCTTTCCCGCATATGGAAAATGCATGCAAAGAAAGACATAATTTATTTTTGCCATGGTGATATACTAATGGCAACAGAAGGTATGAGTGGGGCTTCTATCAGTGGTTTAAGTCCACACTTAAAATTAGTGTAATTCTTTGAAAAATATCCAGCAGAAAGTACCACAAGGGGCTTGAGGTTTCATCTAGCAGCGAGATTGACTACTAATGAACTAGCATTAGTCCTACGTCCATAACATTTCTCTGCCGTTAGTATTCATACTGTCTCAAGGAAAAAGAAAAAAAAAAAAAAGAAGATATAGTTATAATCCCAGAGAAAATTACTGAAAACCCACAGAGACTAACGATAAGATCCCAAAGGGGAATTAAAGGCAGAAGAAACAAATATATTTTGTTTCCCATTGCATCCATTTTCCTTGCTATTGCTGTTTGTAGTCCTGGATAAGAGCTGTTTCCTTCTCTAAAGGGGATTTAAAAGCTGTTACAGCTTCTCTCTCTCTACAGAAGCTACAGAAGCTATGATAATTATTGATAATCATCTTGGAATGTGCTTGTATCTACAACATTGATGTCCTGGCTTTTCGGTGCAACAAAATGCATAAGACAACTTGGAATTCAACTGCCAGAGATTCAGATGACTGAATAGATTAGATTTACATCAACAGTATATAAATATCAATTTCTGAAATATAACAATATTAATAATTTAAAATCACAAAGGAAATATAAAGAAGACTCACAAGTGAATCCAATTTTGCTGCAGTGACTATAAATACTAACATTTTAGTATGCTCTGTATTATTTATGAAATATGAAGATGATTACTAAGCTTTGGTACAGATATGGTTAGATTAAGGAATAACTAATAATGTATTTGCTGTTATTTTAGAAGGTGTCTCTATGGCATCTGGTTGTGTTATGCCTTGGGGAAAAAAAAGTTCTGACTATAGTATCAAAGTCTTATCTTTATGTGCATGCTATATTATACAAAGGTTTCTGGATACTTATTATCTATAGGAGTACTGAAGTGAACTATGTTTTACCTATGAATTTGTTTCACATAAATGCATCCCAAAAACATTTTACACAAAGGAACACAGGAGACAGTTCATTCTTCTCCTTTGTTTCCACAACTCAAGTTCATAGTGAAATGAATGGGAATTGTATACATAAGGTGTCTAGAAAGGAAAAGCATAACAATTAAGCAGCCATGCTATGTGTTCACATAGCATTTTTTTTTCCCAAAATTTGGTGTTTTAATGGGTGAGATCACCCACTGAAGACAGACAAGATAGTTCCTAGTAATCTGTCCCAATGGCTGTAAGAACACCTTCCAAAATGAAAGTGTGTACAAATAGTCCCGTTGAACAAAAAAGGTACCTACACTACCAAGAGGCAGTATTTTAACTCCCAGAGGTATCCCAAGTTTGACACGGAACTGCTACAGCTTTGCTTCACATGCTCAGTAAGAAATACCGAATGTCCATGATTGTACAGATGTCAACTGTGCCTTTACAGGGATGCAAGGGGTATGTCCCAGGCTGACCCAAAGTGTTACTCTTTGGTCACTGATTACTGAAGAATGTGTAAACTAGAACAGTGGATCTTACATGACTAAGGCTCTTATTCACTGACCAACAAAGTTACCATCTTCCACAGAAAACGGTCCTGTTCTTGCTAACATCAGCTTAAGCTCTGCTTAGCGTGTTCAAAATTTTCTCTTTAATTCGTCTTTCACTGTTGATCACTGATAGATTTACTAGCAAAGTATTAAAAAACTTGTACCTACTTCACCGTTAAAGATTTCTTTATGTTCTCTCCCTCCTATTAGGACACTGACTTTTTTTTGCCCTAATAATTTTATTGGTGTGTGAAGTTACTGCACATTCAGGAAAAGCATTTGCATCAAGGACACACAGTTGATGTAACTTCCAAGTGACAGAAAACAAGAGTAACTGACTGGTCTAAAAAATGAAACAGGACTGAAAATACATAAACAGCAAGACATTTGATGAGCTCAGTCTTATGAAGAGGTCTTCACTGATCTATACATACTTTCATAGAAAAAACTATTGGACAATATGTAGCTCTCTGAACAAACGGATAGTCAGATCTGATAGCTGGAAGTTGAATAAAAACACCACCAAGCTAGAAATAAGTTATTAATAGCAAACACTTAGGCTAATTAATAACTGGAAAGCTCACAATGGATTTGGATGCATTCACAAGCGTTAAGATGGGCTTAGTCCAGATTTTTAAATTAAGAGTAACTTTTTTCCTAAGAGGGAAGTCTCATTCAACCAAGAATTTACTCAAAAGAACCCGCCAGTTTCTATTATATAGGAAGTCATTGCACATGTCCCTCTGGTTTTGTAATGTCCATGGTCGTGCTGGGGGAATCCCCTTGTTCCTTTGTCAGTTTTAAGTTTAACTCTCCTTTTCAAATCGGTCACTCAGGCTTCCAACATTGATTAACTATTACTCATTAAGTACTTTGTTACTTCACCCCTAATCTTGGGGAGTAGTGGGGGGGGAGGGGGGAAAGGACCGCTATCATATGGAACAAAAGGGTCATAAAAGCTTACCAGAAATATATAAATCGGCTTAGACTTATCAGTCCAAGCCTGAAAACAGCTGGATCCAGCAAAAAGAAAATAAAGAGGGAGGAGAATGGTATACCTTTCATGGCCTCAAGCTGTTCAAGGAGAACTCACAAACACACTTTCATGTAACACCACAGCACGCTTTATCCTGCTGCTCAGAATCCCATTTTTTTCCCATGTTACCATCCCTGGGCTATGCGGACAACACATTACACTGGCCCCAAAGAAGGTACAAGCCTTTGTTTTGTGACAAATGGCATGTTTGTAAGGTGTGTTCAGGAATCTGCTAGGAACTCCACTACGAGACACATCCAGCTTGTGGGCAGCTGTCCTCTCTTCCCTTTGGTCCCATGTCTAATCCCCCTCTCTTCACATGATTTCTCAAGCATCAAATGATAAAAGATATCTGAGTGTATTCCTGAGGAGTAACAAAGTGAAGTCGAATAGTCCTTTCCATTCATGCCATTTAACAGTTAAGGAGCCAAAACTCTAATTTGTTCTCAGTACAGTAGCTGTGGAAGATTACACAGATTTATGTATTTTCCTCCCTAGTTCTCTCTTCTCTCTCTGATTTTTTTCTTCCTCTCCAAACCCTATTACAGGCAGGAGAATAACAAAAAATAGCAAATACTCCTTCTATCTCTGTTTTGCTAGAGCAACGTAAGAAAGCAGGAGCAGGAGGTCATCAGTTGCTTCAATGTGTAATTGAGAGATATAGGCGGTAACCTTACGTACAGGAGAGGCTCGCTAATTGTACTTCTGCAGCCACAGATAACCTCACTCTGTGACAGAGGAAGCCTCTGCACAACCTGAAAGATTTTGACCTGCAGATCCAATAACTTCCTGTCTTAGAAACTGTATGACACATCCATATCATGAGATATCCAGGAGATACTCAACACTAGACATAGATACGTAGAAGGTAAAACTGGTAGGAGCAGAGCTAGAATAAAAAGGTAATTTACAGCTCACTGCTGCAGTACACCACGTGAGCATCTGTTCCTGGCACAAAACACCACCAATGAACTGAAGATAGCAGCATCTTTTTCGAACACTTGAAGGTCCTTCCCCAAGAGCTTCGGAGCACATGTAATTCTTTGCCTATCCCAAACTGCTCCTTCTGCCTCTGATAGCAACAGTTCACACACCAAAGACAGACACCCCACCTTAATGAATATCTGCTACTAAATTTAGGAAGCTATCCTAAATTTAAGTAAATGACTCTATTAAACAAAAGTATTAATATCTCGAGTGAACCCATTCATGAACATATAGCAACCTTGTGCTAACCTGACACCCAGTCATGCCTGTCAGCAGTAACTGTTTGCTTCTGTAAGGTTGTCACCTCCCATATGTGTTTCAATAATATGCTTAATTTAATATTTTTGCTATAGTAACTTAAGAAACAACAGCAGCTTGCTAAAGGGTGAAGAAGAAATGCTACAGTAGCTCATCAACAAAAACAAATGCTAAGAGACCTTCTTGCAAATTAACAGCTAATAGGTAATGCTGACAGTCCTAGACTACTGCCTTCAGCTATCAACCTTAGAGAATAACCACATCTCTATGAAAATTTCCTAGGGCATTATTAATACTTTTTTTTCTTTTTAATTAAATTCGACTAAAAAAAGTATTCTGACATCTCTTTCCACAGTTCTGTTATTCCCCAAAGTCCTGGGAGGATGAGTATATATGATTTCCTACAATGTGAGATGATGCATTTTATTAAAAAAAAAAGAAAAAAATGGAAGATATTTCCTTAGATTAAGCAAATAATGCAGAAATAAGAGCTTTCAGGGGAAGGCATGCATGGAGAAAGAAGATTACTTTTTTCTGCCTGAAGGGAAAAATAACTATGTGCAAACACTGCAGCTGCTAACTAGACATTCCCAAACAATTAATGTGTAACCCCACTGCCACTCAAATAATTTTCTCATTTCCAGTAGTTGGGCTCAAACCTGGACAAGAAACGAATCAACTGAGACTCTGCAGGAATTATACCATAACATATATTCTAAGGATATGCTTATATGTTCTATCTGCATATGCTTTGACTATCAAAGAATGGTTATCTGATTAGGGTGCTGAAATAATTCTATTAATCTGTATGAGCTCTTGAACTATAATGAGAAGTATTAAAATGTCATAACAGTAGAATGCAACACAAATGCCACCTATTAAACAAATTATTACTCCAAGAACATAAGGAAAGGTATTTTTAACACGCAGATTTTGAAGGCTTCTGATATTTTGAACAATATTTTTGAAATACTTAGTATTATTTCAGCTCAAACCTAATTACAGGAGAAAAATGGCAGGTTGTCATGCACAAAATTTTCCCTCCTTATTTTTCACTGTGTTGTCAACATAGGTAACACAGGCTGTCCTCTCCTGCTGAACTGTCTTATGGTCTTGTGCAGCAGGCAAAAGGCACCTACTCAAGAATTTGCTTTTTTCCCCATTATTGCATATTCATAAAAACAGAACTGACAGGACAGCAGCTTGTTCATGCACAAGTCAGATCCCAATCGCACACACTGACTGGCTTTCAGAAACCCACAGATCAATTGTTATTGTTTGGGGCGGTTGTTTATTTGGAAGAGGGGAAGAGTTGCAGAGCTACAGAAACAATCACACAGTAGTCTTCCTGTCTCCATTGCAATAACAGTAATTAACAGAATCAAGAATATACACAGTAGGGATGGCAGGTTCTGGGTCTTTACTTTAAAATACATCTAAATTTTGACAAGGCTTAACATGCAGACATTTAAGGTTATATGAATATTCATCTCTGCGAGTACTGCACCAAACCTAAGTCAATGTGCAAAGAAAATCATGCCTGCAAGAGTGTCAAAAGTCAGGTCATTAAACTGGGAATACCTACTGGAACGGTCTAATGACAATTAAGACAGACCGTCCACCAAGAGCACCTTACTGGCCCTCGCTTCGTCCAATTCTTTCACCAGTGACATGCTAAGCAGCAGAATTTTTGTAAGTGATGTTCAGTTTCAGAGAAAGCTCCTCAAATTCCCCTTCTCGTATTATTTAATCATTTTAATTAGACAGCTGTCTTAATACAACTTCGCAAACAGCAGCGAGCCCCCTCTGAATAGGGAAGCAGTTTCCAAAACCTTTCCTCATTTCAGAGCACAGGAAAAGAAATGAACTAAATCATGCCGCTTTCAACATTAAATGAAGAACTTTACATTCCCTAATATCAGTAACAAATAGTATTCAAACTGACTTTACATGTGAAAGGAACAACAATAGAATAAGCATTTTTTAAATTAATAACAAAATCCCATTTTCAGAGGAAAAAAAAACTCGGGGCATAGTTTGTATTTGTTTGCTACTGACAGGTAAGCTAAAACACTGCACCCCTGCTGAACTAAAAGAACACCCGAAATGAATTGTCACACGAGGGAGCAAAACCGTATGTCATCGCAGTTTCTCGCAGCAAACACTTTCTTTCCGACGGTACCATCCGTTAAATCAGAAACTCCTTTAAACACCACAGCCTTGCTAATTCTGACGATGCACTGCCTGCGCGGCTACTTGCTCGGCATTTTCGTATCGCGCCCTCTTCGCAGGGTGAGCGCAGCCTCCCGCTTCTCTCTGCGGCGCTCGCAGCCGCGGACCGCGCTCCGACCGGACCGGACCGGAGCGGAGCGGACCGGACCGTCCCTCTCGGCGGCAGGGGCAGCACCGCGGCGGGGTCGCCACACGCACCTGACGAGACGCGCTCACCCGCCGCCGGCCGCCGACCCGCGCAGCGCGGAACC